>JAMKCH010006463.1:0-31736 GCA_023653785.1 Ophioderma brevispina | reverse complement strand
AAGTAAAATAACTTTGATTTTCTTGTCAGCATCAAGGTGCTCGTTTTGCAAATTGCTATGTTGATTGCATTTTTTTAAAACCTATATTCTTCTCTATGCAGCATTTTTAAAGAAAATTTTGTGTGAGACACCAGGAAGGAGATATAGTATATCTCAAATAAAAAAGGACAGATGGACTAAATATAAAGGTAAGATTGGATAAATATGAAAAAAATACATCACAGTCCTCGGACTGCTAGTATCGTCTGCCGCCGCGGTTTGTGAATGAGAGGCCTCATATGATCTTTGACCTTAATATGTGACCTTTGACCTCACAAACAAATGAGGGTTTGTGTGTAATATAAACCAAATTTGGTTTCAATTGAACTTAAACTTTTCAATTGCGGTCAATTTGACATTTTTAGCCAATCTTACAACTTGACCTTGCACGACCCCCTTTGGCCTTGGTATGTTACCTTTGACCTCATCAACAAATGAAGGATCCCATGTTGCACCTATGACTCAAATTTGGTTCAAATTGAACTTCAACTTTTCAATTGAGGTCAATTTTACATTTTCAGCCAATCTTACAACTTGACTTCACATGACCTTTCACCCTGGTATATGAACTTTGACCTCATCAACAAATAAGGGATCCCATATTGCACATATGACCCAAGTTTGGTTTAAAATCCATTGAAGTATGTGGATACTACAGGCAAATGTCAGCCCTTTTTCACAACAGACAACAACAACAGACTACAACTTCCCTATGTGTCTTCCTGCCACAGGTTATGAAAAGTCTTTGAATTTTAATTTTGGTCGGGGAAATTACAGAAATTTCTCAAAAGCAGGGAAAGACAGATAGTTTTGTGTCTCTGAAGAAGGAAGGTGAGAAAGTTGTTTAAAAGGTGGAAGATATCATTCAAATTGCATCAGAAGACATCCTGAACTCTATCAACCCTGGGAGATTCTGTGTAACACATAAATTTTGAAATTTTTAAAAACATGTGAAGGTTGTTTAAACAGATTTAAGAGACATTCAAAGATTTTGTGGGCAGGCCCCTTAGTGCTTTTTTATTGACCTCAGTTTTTATCCCCCTGGCTTGAAAAGCAGAGGGGGATATTGTGAGGGCATGCATGTATGTGTATGTGTGTTCCAGTTTGGTTAGCTTTTCTAACCAAGGTTAGGTTTTCGTTTTTCAGGTCTCCTTCGAAAAGTTGAAGTCCGATTGAAACCAGACCTTTGGGGTTAAGATGCAATAGGGGTTCCCTCATATGAGCATGATGTCAAAGGTCATGGACCAAGGTCAGAGGTCATCTGTTCCATACTGCCAACTTGCCAGGGGGATGATGCAAGTTTACTTGCAGTATTTTTTTATGGACAAATCCAGATTTTTGCATATACACATAACCTCCAAATTAACAATACCTCAATCTTGTTATGAAATTAAAATGATTTTGGTATTAGATGTTTAGATCAGGATAATCACATTAGCATTATGGCCTCTGGGGAACTGAATTATACAATACTCATAAAATTATTACTAATACTACTCATATAATTAAAATAGTGTTAGAATCAAGTAGAATTTTGAGCATCTAGGTTTACTTTGCAGTCATCTGTAACTATGGGCAAAACAGAAGAGGTTATGATTTCAGAATGTCACATTAAAGGGACACAATGGCATGAAAAATATTCAGAAATAATGAAATAGACCCTTACTGAAATCACTTATACAAATCTGAAAACAATTTAAAGGCTGATTCAGAGATTTCGAAATATATTTTTTTTTGTGTAGTAATTAAAAATCGTCATCTAGAACTATAGATAGTAACCTAAAATGCTCAATTCCAAAGTATGAGATGAATCGGATTTTCCGTTTGCATGCAGTAAACATTTATGCACAGTATAACAGTACCATAGGATACCGTGTACAATTCCGGATCCGGAATTTCATAACAAAGTTGTGATTTTCTATATGAAGGACTTTGATTTGAGCTTAGTTATTTCACACAGTGATGGTAGATGGACAAGCATTACGTCTATGCAAAAAACACGATTTGTTTGAAAAATGAGTGCACCCTCATCAGGAAATCTTTGAGTTGGCCTTTAAGTGTTTGCATTCTGTAAAAAACAGTAAAAACAGCAAGAGTTTGTGGCAATTCCTGCTACGGTGTTGACATCCCTGCCAGAATTTACAGTGTATCTAGCATGTTTTGTGGCACAGTTCAAAAGCATTCAGACCAGGATTCAGACATTGTACTTCAGGCTTGTAGTAAGGTATCGATCTGACAGGTGAAAGGTGGATTAGCCAGGATTAGCACATATCCAATAGCAATGGTCTGTAAGCTGATGACTGCATGCTTTTAAAGTTTGATGAGATGCTGGCAGTAATGTCAGCATCTTTGTCTGAGAAGTGAAGCTTACAAGGAAAATAATATTAGTTTTCCTTTTTACAAAATGTAAACACCCAAATTGTTTTCAGATTTGTGATTTCATTAAGGGTCTATTTCATTATGTCTGAATATTTTTTCATGCCACTGTGTCCCTTCAAATATCACCGCAATTGTGGCATCTAGTTAAAGGTGCATTTCGTGATTCCAGCACCTTCTGTTTTATTTAGGGGTTCATTCATGGATTTTCATGAGTAAATGCTTGTTTTGGCCCGAGGGCAGGCTGGTGTCGCAAAGCGACCCCCACTGGCCTGCCCGAGGGCCAAAACAAGCGTTTACTCATGAAAATCCATGAATGAACCCTGTTCACACATCATTATTTTGCATTTTTGTACCTTAAATCCTCCAAAATCAGCTGCAAAGTCACTCTTTTCATGTCATGTTTTCATCTTCATCACACTTGAGAAAAACTACACGATCGATGTATCAGATGGGATGTTCCATTACAGAATAGGGGTGTGCTTCGAATGTGCACTAACATGCAAAATATTTGAAAGCATGTTTTGTGTTTTATTCAAAACATATTCCGAAAAATATATTTTTTTGATTAATAGTCAAGTATATTGGGCTTCAATATTTATTTTGAGACGACAATAGCCATACCAACCATGCTCATTGTACACACGTCTACCTATTTCTACATGCTTACCAAAAAAGTGATCAGAAATCGATTACTGCAGGGCCATAAACGTTGTTTATGACCGGCTCTCAACCAATCACAAACGCGGAAATCTCCTAATGATGTGTGAATCATTGAGAAAAGCTTATTCACAACTTTTTAGGTGATCCCGACTTTTCGGTTTTGCGTTATGAGCAAATGCATGTTTCCCACGGTCCCATAGGCCACTGTGCTATAAAATACAAAATTGCGAATTTCTTACAGACACAACCGAATTTGCACGTAAGATTTGGCACACATGGATTATTATTGTTAACGGTTCAGATGATATGAAAATCTCAACTTTTTTTAGGTAAGTCGGGGGGACGAGGCTGTGGATCACAAAATGCCCCTTTAATATTTGTTACTACTCTTTGCAGGTTCATTTGGTAAGGTTCCATCAGGTTCTCCTCCAGGGTCCGGTTCCTTCAAGAGAGTATGTTCTGGTACTGACCTCTCACCATGTACAGCTCTTCCTAGGTACGTCTTATCTCTCTCAACATTTAGGCTGCTATTCTCAAAGGGAGTCTAACTTCAGACCCGGGTTTAAATCAGGGTTAGTCCTACATGAGTGGACCTTTTTCCCTTTCAACATACTATGAAAGTTATATGTAATGGTTGAGAAAACTCTTCATGGATGGCCAGTCCATGAGGAATTTTCTCACCTGTTACAGCACATTTTCAGTGTATGTTGAAGGAAAAAAGGTCCATACATGTAGGACTAACCCTGGTGTAAACCTGGGTCTAAAGTTAGACTCTTTTTGAGAATGCCAGCCTTTGATACCAAAATCAGTGTTATGCAGCATTCTTTTCAAGACCATCAGTGGAACCAAAACATGGGTATAAAGAAACTACCCAGTTTTGCTAACCTTTTTCTAATGGGTTGGTGCAGCGTATCTTCCCTCCCCTTTCACCAATGAGGTCTCGGGTTCGATCCCCGGCAGGGGCTCGTTCTCAGTGGCTTTATGTGATTTTTTTTCCTCGATCCATACTCGTTCCCGCAGGTTTTCTCCGGGTACTCCGGTTTCCTCCTGTTGCTAAAATCAAGCTTCATGGCATAAATCTGTTCTGGTATTATGGTTCTTGGATGTGCTGAATGCCTTTCATGGCTGCCGTACAGTGCCTTGAGCACGTTTACGTGGATATGTCGTGGAAATTATTTATTACTAACAATTTGGTGACCAGTTATAGAGTGTTGTGGATTTGATCGATTTTGAGACTGTCGCCTTCCCTAATCGGGGAGGATAATTCTCTGAGAAGGACACATCCGGAGGCACATCGGGAAACAAAAACCTGAACTGGACAGAGAGACTGTGGAAGAAACCTCCACACGTACATTGTCTCCAGGTGTCTGTTTGCAAAATTCATTCGTAAATCTACACGCATACTGTGTCATGCCTGAGTGGACCAATTTGTCCAAAGCACTGTAACTGGTATAAAAAGGTCTATATGTAGGGTTACGCATGAGTTGGGCAAACGGACCCCCAGAAACAAAGATACCAAGTTCATCCAGACATGGGAAAACAATCTCTTCATTGGCTAGTATACTACTGCCTGATCATGGGAACATGTATTTCCTGAAAACGTTAGCAAACTAGGTAATTTCTTTATAAGAAAGTGCATCACTATGAATTGACCTTGACCCTGTTCCAATTCTAGTTTGTTCATTGTATTCCATGGTATTTGCCAGAATTGAGTCACAACATGGTTTTTAAAATGTCAAATTTTCTCTGTTTTATTGAAAAAAAAATCAGAGTGGACCTTTTGTGGAGGGACTGGCAAAGAAGGAGAATTAAAAAAAATTTTGAAAAGATATCAAATTTTGGTGTGTTTGATGTTTTAAAAATGAATTAAATTTCACAAATTATTATTGACCAGGAAATTTAAATAAACAATTTTCAACACTATGTTTTTTTCCCCTATTGTCTAGGGACAACTCATATGACAAGGTATCTAGTTCACAACCCATAGCTCAAGCTCCTGGCACCCCAGGGGACGGCAGTTCCAGTACAGTAGATGATCTCGTCCATGGCATTAGCTTCTCCCAGCCTGTACATATCAATGACATGTTACTCAGTAGTCAACTCCAGTGCACACCTGGTGCTTCACAGGTAAGGGTAGCTTTATTAGGCCCCCAAAAATTGTTGTGTTGCCCTCCCCAGCTTAAAATCAGGAAGGTCGGTCGGTGGGTTTTTTTTTACCCTTTTATTTTTCAACTAATTTCTCCAGAAAGTGATTGCTATTCATGTAAAATCCAGCTAAATATGTAAGAGGGGCATTCAAATATCTATTAGAAAAATGTTTCTTGTAACTGAACTTTAATTTTTTGAAAAAAGTCTCTTCAGTGTTGATGTTTAGTTTGACAATTTAAACACGCTGAAATCCCAGGTACCGCAGTACACTAATTGGCTCAGATGCGCAGACCGACTGCCAGGGTCCATTCGGACCAATGGCGATTTGTACGGTGCATACTTGTAAGCTGCCATCGTTATGCCTCGCATACAAACCGCAAAAGTCTCCATTTAAATCGGAAGTTGTAACACAGCTGAAAACCACCTCACAACCTTTCAAAGCTGTAACACTCAACGCTTAGCTACCGTAGGATTCCATCGTGATTGTGTCAATGTCAAAACACAGCAATATCATACGCGCTGTAAGCATGTGCTGACAGTGTAACGTGAAAAGTGTAATTGATGCAATATTTGATATTTTTCGCTGCTTCAGAGAAGGAGAAATTTATTGTTTTTTTTTTCATTTTATTAAACTGTTTCAACTGGTGTTTTTTTCAAAATGGATCGTTTATATTTGTTTATAAAAGTTTTGGTACCATTGCACGTCAAAATTTTGTTTTAAATTGATTATTAGAGTGTTTGTCGAATTGTACTCTGTATCGTTGAGTATACGGTGCGGTAATACGGCCAGCCGTACTAAGGCCAATTGTATTTTCCTTCGTGTTTCACGCACATTTTGATATTGCCACACAATTTCATTCCTAATTCCCCTTGTCATTTCCAAGAATAGTGAGTGTGTTGCCCGTGCAAGGAGTTAAATCCGAGCTACTCTTTGTGATTTTCTGTTTGGTGGGCTTTGTTACCCATTTATCAACCGGAAAACAGGTAAAATAGACAAACTCAAGACTAAAAAAAAAAAATACTAAAATTTTAGGGATTATGGGTGGGTCGCGGAGGGCAACACAACATTTTTTTTTTGCCTTTTCTCCTGCTGGCTTTAGCTAAGAAAGGAGACGTGGATTCCTTATGTAATGTTCCTATGTCTGTATTTTATATCAAGCTCTTTTCAGGTGGGTCAGGTCAAGTTTCCTTTGAGGGCCTGCTACTGGTATCCTGGTAAACAGTACTACCTGTCCCAGGGCCAGCTTGTCGGCATCACCCCGTTAGGTTTCTAAGGAAGAAAACTGATGAGAAGGGTAGCTGGTTACCCTGGTAGAAATAATAATAAGATCTTATTTACTTACAAGGGTGGAGAGATAATGGCGGCCATCCAGCACATTGACGTCATGAAGGGCATCCGGTCAATTACGTTTTGCTCCATTAAATCCTCCCACAGCAGTATTGCTGTGAATGTGAGGTGAATCTGGCCACCCCCCATTAGCGGGGACAAAACCGCTACAAAAACTACTACTACAGGGTTATCTAAGGTTATCTCAATTAAAGGTGGGTGACCTGGTCGACAACCTCCCCCCCCCCCCCCCCCCCCACTTTACCCCCATCAAAAGTGATATTTTGATATCAGAAGGAAGTTCCTTTTTTCTCTTTTACCCCAGGTGAATTTAAGGCCCCGAAAAAGTTTCCTTTTGATGTTACACACAAAAACGTCTCCAATAAGGTCGATGACACTAGCTCACACATGCAGTCCTTTGTGCCACTTTAGTACACATTTATTGATTCTACTATCCAAATGGCTGACTGATTAATATAAATAAAACGTGCAATCGGATGTTTTTGGTGAAAGCTTACATATGAAAAATTGGACCGTGACCAGGTCACCCACCTTTAACCCTTTCCCCAGACTTTGGGCTACTTCTAGCCCAGATTCGCTTCAGCGGTTCCATTGTTTTAGGGCAGTCAACTTGGAACCATTACTCAAAACTAGCGAGACATAGCAATTCTGACCGCAGGCTGCCCTAGATTTTCTAGACAGAGTGTCTCGCCTCGAGGCCGTTTATCAATGAAACTGCAACCCGATATCAGCTTGTGTGCCCACACGTTTGCCGACGGGAGGCCAGTAGTTGCCAATCTTTATCCCTAAAATCCCTGGTGTGTGAGGCCCATGAAGTGACCTAGCACGGGTCCAGGGAAAGTGTTAAAGGTCCCAGGAAATGCAAATAGAATTGATGTGGTTTGTGTCAAGTCTACAAGGAGGGACCAGAAAGCATTCAATATTTGGGTTGGTGATGACATCATTTGTGGTACCGGAGACCATTGATTTTTTTTTTCCAAGAGTAATGGAAAATTCCGTCACTGGTGTGAATCTTTTCATGACACTGACTGATAATCAATAGTTTAACAAATGATGTCACCGGTAGTGTATTCTTTTTTCTGGCCCTGTTTATTGCAATGGAATGTCCCACAAAGATTTTGAGTAGGTTATCATCTCATTTCCTGGGACTTTTAATTTGTATCATATGAGCATGAAACTTGGAAGGGTTTATTAATCAGTCAACATTCAAGTCAGCAATTTTGAAGGTCATTTTGAGGTTACTGGGGTCATCTGAAGTTGACATTGTAAAAAGTACCCCTTGCATCAAAGATCATCCGGGGGTAATTCAGTGGTTTGTCGTATGAATATAGTAATCAATAAAAAAAAATCATGAAATTTTATGTTCATAGTCCTGCTTTATTTTGGAATGGAATTAGGTGATCGATCTTGCTCTATATTTATGTAGTTTGTGATTTACTTAGTACTCTCATCAAAAGTTCTACTAAAAATTGTTGTAATTTTCACTTTGTGCTTTCATATTCCTAGACACCAATGCAGAGACTAGTGAAGCGAATGACAAGATTCTTCACCAAGGTTGATGTGAGGAGAACGTTGAAGACATTGACAAGAGGTAGGGAGAAGTTTAGCTGGCACATGGAAGAAGACAACACCTAGACAAGTAGGATATTGTGCTAGGTCTGTATAAAGATAGGTTTGGATTGCAACAGTATTATTTGAGGGGTTATTCTTTTTCATATTGACCCTTTTACTTTCTCTATATCGATGGCAAATGCTAGGAGCTACCTGGGGGACATTTTAAACTAAAAATTTGACAATCGAAATAATAATTTTACATAACTTAATCGACTCTATCTCTCAGATTAAACAATATGCTGTTATCATAGCGTGTGTTGTTTAATTAGGAGGTATGTCGAGTGCCAGAGCATTGGAACATTTTTCAGAAAGTGGAGAGTGGTACAATCTCCATTGAAAAATGGAAAAACTTGTTCTAACAGATTGCACTTCAACAGTTCTTTAATAACATATGGCCAGCCTAAAGGGTATCAAACAGGCAGGAATGGAGGATTCCTTTTCTAGAAGATCATAAGTAGGGGCAGAAAAATAACTTGGGTAAATTGGAAAATGACAATGATGTATACAGACCATCTCACAAGGAATGGATGGTATTTGTATTCTTTGGAAAATGCACAATTTACTTCAAAAGTAATATTCAAAAAAACAAACTGAAAACATCCTAGTAATATTACAAACAAACAGTTCTATTAACTTGCAGCAAAATTTCTGACATTTTATAGGTTGCTCCCTAGTTCCCAGGAAAGGCAAAAATATTCCTTGGTTGTGAAGTTAAGATGCCAAAATATTGAAAATATATGTGCGATGATGGGGGCCAAATAGCACAGCAAAATTAATAATGGCAAAATTTATTTTCACTCCTGATGCAGTCAAATAGTAAAACTTGTTAGCACCAAGGATCACAAAATTCTTAATATGTTGAAAAAAAAAAAAACAACGGGTTGACTGTCATAATTTAAAAAAATGACTCTAGTATTGTCTTTTCCACTTGACTTGCTTGTCCAATATTTTCTTCATATTCTAGGTTCCATAACAACTGTAGACCGTCGTCAGAACAAGCTTAGTCTTTAAAGTAACCTACTTGAGAGGGACAACAAAATCCTAGTAGATTTCAGGCTTTCAAAGGTAGGTAAAATATTTCATTTATAATGATGCAATATGGTCATAGAAAGTTGAAGAGAACGGCAACAGGTTTTCTAGTTAATCTACAATCAAAAATATTAGCAAAACCAAACCAAATTGGCCTGCCTCAAAAAACAACTTTCAACTAACCAAGGAAATACATCAATGTTGGACCCATATGTCTTGAGTGGGCCTTTAGGTGTTACTGCCGATATGCCGGCGGGCTGGGAGGGAAGGTGGCGGGAGAGGAAGGGAAGGAGGAAGCAAAACCATTGCTCAATAAACTTCTAACGTGGCACAGTGATATGCTGCATACTTTTTGGGAGTTGGTATGAATATTAATGAGATCATGGGCATATATTTTGAGAAACAGGAGAAAAGAGAAAAACCATTATCCACTCTACAGGACTCCTAAACTTATTACTCAATGAACTTTAACATGGCACGGTGATAGAAAAATGTGATTAAGCCCTGTGCTGTATACTTTTTGGAAAGGTTACAAATATTAATGAGCTCATTTGATATTTGGAAGAAAAAACAGTCATCTAATTCTACCGATTAAACCGAGTAATTCAATGAACTTCTAACGTTGAATGGTGATAGAACATAACAAAGGTTCGTCGGTACATACTTTTTTGGACAGGTATGAATATAATGAGCTCATTTAATATTTTCAAGAAAAATGTGATTAAACTGCAGTTGTGGGGGCCATCTTAAATTTGCAATGCATCATTCTTGTTTTCATGCATACAAATGAATCAATAATAAGATAAAGCAAAACAAAGAAACAAAAAACAAAGCGGTTTGGCTTCACAGGACTGGCCCTGAAATACATAGTCAGAAAACCTTTTTGGTGCATTTACGACAGAAAAAGTTTCCAAAAAATTGCATATTTGTAGAAAATAAGCCAATTGTGCCAATATTGAATTATACAATTTGAGGATGGCGAATGATATTTATTCCTTTTCTGTTACAGGGTGATGGTCTGGAGTTCAAGAGAGTGGTGAAGATCAAAAGGACAAGATGTCGGTCAAGTAATCACCAAAGGGGCCGTATTATTCCCTACCCCTACTCCTACGCCACAGTAAACAAAACACTTCTTCCCCCGCCCGATGCCCAACCTTTTATCCTCACTATTCGAGTGAAGCGAAGGTGTCTTTTGTGCGTAGGCATAATTTGAGCCGCTCTGAAAAAAGTATTATTTATTGAACCATGCAAACTGCGTTGGTTTATTTATCGCCTCAAGTTGGTAGTATTTATTCCATTCATATAGACCAAAGAGCATCAAAGGACTTTCGTTTATTAGTTTTCACCTTATACTGCATCTTCTTATTAACAAGTTTACTCCACCTGAAGTTCCCACCCAGTAATATTGAGTGATCTGGGAAAACCGCCACATGTCGCACAGGACAGTTTCAAAAAAATAAAGAAAAGAGCTTAAAATCTGTTATATGTACTTTATTTGGTCAGATTGTATAAGGGTACTTTGACGGGTGTTCACAGAAGAAGTAAACAGTATGGAATCTATATTTCAAACTCTGAAGTGATAGTAAAAACTAAATAATAATAACTAAAATTTCCCACCCCGTGACGGGTTTTCACAGATCGCCTCACATATAAGGTGATTTAACAAAATCTTAATTTATGAGAGGATATCCAGCTTTTCTAAAAAACTTCATGGAAAGCTTGCTTTCTTGATATCATTAGTGAAGAAACAATGACTAAAGGTTGGCCCTTCAATGGGAAAGTTTGCAGCGGTAGTAGCAACGTGTAAATGAGCCACAGTTAGATAAATTTATTATGAGTTAAAACATTAGATGATATCAATCATGGGTTGTAGTCACTGTCTAAATAGAAAAGAAGCATGATTTATGCCAATACCCAAGTTGTTCACTCAATTCTTTTAGACAGGAAATATCCTTTTGCAATTTTTTTTGCTCAACACTTAACTTGTGTATTCTTAAGCCAAAGTTTTGAGTGCCCAAATTCTTTAGACAGGGTTGGTTATAACAATTCCAAAAAATGAAATTACAAATATGGTATGGGTGAGTTATTTATTCAGCATAAAAAAGCATACCCACATTTTGGTAGGGGGATAGATACCCTTTAACTCCATCTGTAGCCTTTTGTTTGGACGGTTCCCGCCATGAAAGTTTAGCGTAACTCGCAAACGTGGGCCACCGGGCAACAGGGTAATAGAGAGAAATCGCACCGGGATCATTGTGGCAGTTTCAACCAATGGGACATTGTTTTTGTAGATTAATCTCACAACGGTTCATGCTTACCTAGTCGCGTATCCCTAAATAGTCAGCACTTTGCATAATTATGCAATAACCGTTATACAGCAAAGTGACTCCACATTCTTAAGTGGGAGGTATGTGAGATAAATTTCTTTTCTTTGACCTTATTTGAAAAAAAAAAGGTATTTAAATGTTAACATTCTCAGTATTATGTGAATTAGAATTTCACACTTCAAAATATTTGTATCTTTTTTATATTAGTGTTGATAAAGCTAGTAGTGGACACTATAGTAGATTCAAATGGTGAGGTTACCATATGTAGTTTTGAACCGTGTAGATTAACCTCTTCCCATTTCCAGAAAAATATATACCGTACTACTCGGGTATAAGCCCACCTTTGGGTATAAGCCCATCCCCAATTTTTAATGAAAATACAGGAGCTAGTATACACTAGGGTAATAGCCCAGGTGGTAATTTTAGCATTCAGGAAACAATGTGGCAGTAATTACACAAACAAAATCACATTTCAAAACTTGGAACTATTCTATCAAAGTAGGGCCCAATGCATTGGGATGGCTTGTTTACTAGAATTACTTTGAGGAATGTGATGTGAAAATTGAACTTCTGCTACAACAAAAGTGTACATAAAATGATATCTGGTGAATAATATGCTCTTGAAATGATATTGCAATTTTTTTTATCTGATATTTGCTCCCAAGTTCTAACCCCTCCCCAGGTATATCCCACCCCTATTTTGAAGTAAAATCTTCCTTTTGGGTGGGTGGGCTTAAAACCGAGTTGCTTAAAGTGTTTTATTCATTCTTTTTTTCAAAATTAGAAATATTAAAGAGATACAAGGTGGGAATAATACTGGATCCTATCGTTATAGCGTGTAGAATAATGAACTGCTCATGAAGGAAATGGTGCGAAATACCTACCTGAGGTGACTGGAGACCATGGGAACTTGGGCTAGAAGTAGCCCAGATTCACTTCAGTGGTTTCATTGTTTTAGCACAGTGAAGCTGAACAATAGCTAAAGCTAGCGAGACATGGGCAATTCTGGCGAGAACCTGCCCTTGATTTCTAAACATGATGTCTCGCCGCAAGGCTGTTTTTCAATGAAACTGTAACCCGTTATCATCTTGTCTGCCAACAAAATCGTTTGTGGCTGCATGTAACCACAGGCTAATTTTACTGATAAAATCCTTGGTGTGGGAGGCCCAGGAAATAGCCTAGCACGGGTCCAGGTAAAGGGTTATAAACAAAGGTTACAGGGGAAAATAGTAGGCCCATGGTCTCCAGACATCAGGGGGATGTATATCGCACCACTTCACATACAAATATTCTTTTTCCAGTGCTCACCATACTAGCAACTATGATGAGTGCATGCAGTTTACACTGTGTCAATGATATGGCTGATGGAGGGGAAAAACGTTGCTTGGTTACTATTGCCCTGGTGTGATGTCATTACAGGGCATTAGTCACTCTTGAGAGCAACTTTTTTCCCTCCTGTAATATATCAGGCAAATAGCAGGAATATTTTGTCATGTGAGATAGCATCCACCAATCAAATGTGGGGAATATTTTGTATGTATAATGAATTCTATCTGGGGATGTGAGTGAAATGGGTGCTGATACATAAGAGACAATGCCTAACTTTCCACACAAGTAAGATGTGGAAAGTTAGGCATTTTGTCTCTTAATGCATCTGCACCCGCATAAACGTGAAATCTAAAGGTCGTAATTATCACTATTAGCACCATAGAAATAGTCATGCAACCTACAAGCAGTGTTGGAAGGAAAGGCTACTTTTGAAAGGATAAAGTGTGCTTAAAGTGCTATTTTGGTGGGTGCTGCGAACAGCGTTGACTTTTTGTCCAATAGAAGAAACCGGTTATTATAAAATTTGAGCTACTACTTGTCCTTCGGTCAAAATTTAAAATCAGTAAAATTTTTTGATAGAGGTGCCATATCACATAAGATGTTCTAGAAACACTTATTTCTACATTTTGGCTGCACTAAGTCTTGCATTACACATGTGACCTTTGACCCCATTTACAAACCGTGATAACAGATGAAACAAGCATTCCTCGAAATTCTGTATTTTTTCATATTTGACGCAAAATGTTCACTTTTTGCCTGTATCCAAAAAAGTAGTTTCCTTTCTTTCAACCTTTTCAATTTTGTCCACAGATAGGACTCACTATATAGCATTATGATCGCATTCTATTCCTACCTTAATATTTCATTCTAAGAATTGAGTGCCACATATTTGTGTTGACGGCCTTAAAGGAGAACCCATACAACGAATAATGTTATACAATATACACTATAAAATAATTATTGACCACATTTCGAGTGGTTTCATAGAAAAAACGGAATTATATTAAGCATAAAAATGAATTGAAACCATTAAGTCTGACCATGTACTATTTAAAAATCGCGCTGTGTATAACATGTTATGCGGTACGGCCGGCACGTTTGCGTCATACATGCCATAGGAAATACACATGAAAGGGTCACATGTGATGATGTATGATGCTACTGTGCCGTCCGTATCGCATAACACTAATACATATCCCATATACACTAGCGCGAATTTCAAATAGCGCATGGTCAGACAAAATGTTTTAATTCATTTGTATGCATGGTTAGTATAATTCCGTTTTCTCATGAAACCACTTCATATGTGTTAAATAATTGTTTTTATAGCGTATTGGTACAGGTTCTCCTTTAAAGTGACAGGAGGAGATTTTTTTAGGATACAAATTTCTCTCAAATTTCACTGGATCGGTTGTAGACCATCTACCGAGAACGTTTTGAAGGTTTATTGGACAAACAGGTGCAATAGAAAACCGCAAACCTTGTTTTGAACTTGCCTGCTACCGTAATCGTTCCCCATAGAAAACCATGCTTTGACTTTCTGTCGTGCACGACAGAAAGTACCAAATCATCATCTTATTACATAAAGACGGCGTCTTCGGCTTATTCACTTCAGGTGTGATCTAATACATTGGTAAGCATTCCAAATATATAAAAAACCAGGGTTCGAGAAAAATTGGGGGCACTTCTTTCTGGAAATCTCCTAATGTCTCTTTAAGGCAGGAAGACACATAGGGATCACTTTGTCCACTGTTGTTGTTGTTGATGACGTTGTGTGTTGATGTTGTCTGTTGTGAAAAGGGTTAATATTTGCCTTGAGTCGTAGGTGCAACATGAGATCCCTCAAAGGTCACATAACAACGTCAAAGGTCACATACCAAAGTCAAAGGTCATGTAAGACCAAACTTGGTTTATGGATATTACCAAGAAAACCCTCATTTGTTTATGAGGTCACATATCAGGGTCAATGGTCATAGGTCCGAGGACTGTGATGTATTTTTATGAATAGGGATATAGGTGAGTAACGGTAAATCTTGTAGTAAAATCTGTGTCCTGCAGAAAGAGCAGTCAAATTTGTTAAGATGACTCTCCCTTTAACTTAAAAGCTGCAACTTTTGAAGGTACAGGCTGGAAAAATGGATTGAAGAAATGATGCAGGAGTCAAACAGAAGTTCAATGAGCTCAAGCATTTTGCCAGTGGCCAGTGACAGAGGGAGGCAGGGGGATCCCCCCCCCCAGTAAAAAAAAGATTTTTGGGAAAAAAATCAGCAATTTTGGGACCAAAAATCCCTACATTTTGTTAAAAATCAGTGATTGATTTGGCCAAAATTGGTTAATAATCAAAATTGTTGATGTTTTTCTCCAAGTAATTTAACTTCCCCCCCCAAAAAAATTCACTTTGGTCTCTAGCCTACCCCCCCACACCCCCCCCCCCCACCCACCCCACCAAAACCTTCTCCCCTCTACTTGCTTCAAATAGTTAAAAGATATTGTGCCCCTCTAGGCTATTTCTGCATTTTTGCAATATTTTGATGTCAATTTGGTGTTTATGACCCACTCTTAGCATGTCAAGGACACATCCCCCATCGCCCCAGTGTCCAATGAATGCAAGGAGGTATAAGTGCAATAGCTGCCAATTGTCAAATTCCATCAAATATTCCATTATGCCCAAGTCTCATTGGTCAGTGGGTTCTTGAAATGGAATTCATTTCAAGGCATGGTCAAGGAATGGAAAAATTGAATTGTCCTAATACATGGCAGCACACGGACATCACGTGGCAGCTATTGCATTTACGACCTTCTTGCACTCACATGAAATATTTGGAACCTTCAGAAAGAAAGACAACCCTAACCAGGGCCGTTAAAAGACCGAGCATCCGGAAGGGGAAGAATGAGAAGTTCCCGATTTTTCATAGCCAATTTTGTTCCGGATCGCTGCGCTCGTCGGGTAGACCCATATTTTTTCCAGTCGGTTCAAAAGGGGGGGGGGGAGAAGAAGAAAGAGGGCGAGGCAACGTCCCCCTGCTTCCCATTTCTCTTATTCCTCGTTCTGTGCACTCTGCTTCACGCTGTACATAGATTTTTCAAATGGCGTCGCAATTCCCATCTGTTACGTGGCCTTTGTCCCGGTGTTCTCTCGGCTGTTAAGTGCGCTTCCTTCTCCCTTTTTTTCCTCCCATTTTCGTTAGACCCCTTCCCCATTTTTTGTGTCCGGGGGGGCAGCTTGCCGGCCCCCCACTGGTTACGCCACTGCCCCTACATGATCAACATGGGTTGCATTCCAAAGAATCCATGTAAAATCCTAAAGCTATATGTTGTGTTGTATGGCAAACTCTTCAGTTTTACTCCATGTATGATGGAATATTGGAAAAGCTGTTTGGGTACTTGTATTCCACTGACTCTACTCATACATTCATAGATTAGATTGCTTGTACAAGTTGCTAAATTTGTAAATGTGCTTTATAACCTTTCTAATATAATATTTTTGCATTAAAAGTTCTGTGGAAAAAGAATGTTTTATCAGCATCAATAGGTGTTCATTTTGAATGTATACCATTGCGGTGTTAAAGGGACACAATAGATGGTATTCTGATTTGGTATTTCAAAATACAATGTACTGTGAAAGTTAAATGTAAGGGGTGAGAAAATTACTCATGGATGGCTGTCCGAGTACATCCAATGAGCAATTTTCTCACCCTTACAGCCCAGGTTTCGAGTGATGTAGAAGGAAAAAACGGTTCCACTCATTAGGAATAACCCTGGTAAAACCCACAGGTCTAAAGTTAGACTCCATTTGAGAATACCAGCCAAGAGATGTTCTGAGGATAAACAGTTCTCGAAACAATTCAAAGGTTTATTGGACAACAGAAGAAAAGAGAAAATCTTTTCTTTTTAAAAAAATAAGTTTTGAACTTGCTAGCTGTTCTAATGGTATATAGAGAAGAATACTTGGATTTTCTGTCGTGCTTGAAATTATAAATGGTATTTTTATACTACATAAAGACAGCATTTTGCAATGATTGAAAAAATGGTGCTTTTTTCTGAGAATGTCTCTGTTGTCGCTTTAATGTAAGCATGGTCAAAAGTTTTAGTGTTGTTCAGACGTGGGGATATTAGCCTCAGTTATCAAATCTTGATTTTCATTCCAAAAACATGTTGCATGCTTTAATCTGGCAATTTTACATTCATCATAGAAAAGTTGAGAGAACTCGAGACTGTAAATGCAAAGTGGCCACTATTATAAACCCTAGGCTGTTTTTTTTTGCAGAACCAAAAAATTTCAGGTCCTGGAGAAAGATAAATATTATCATTTTAAGTAAAACGTGGAGATAGGTAGGGTATCTTCATAACTAATGACTCAACAGAAGAAAATATTTTGTTTCAAATGCTTTCACCAGGAAAACTGTGAACAACATTGCAAACATACTATCATACCAATAGATCTATCACTCATTGGGGAAAAAGCTGCGAGGGGGAGCTTTGCCGAGAGCTTTGTAGTCTGGTGGGTAACGACCTGAATTACAAAAAATGCAAGGCTTGGCACTTTTAAAAAATTGTAATGTGGGGTACCAAATTCTACCAATGCCTCTTATCTGTCGGTCTCACATAGGGTATCACTTTTTGTGTCGCCGCCTTAAGGCAGGAAGACCACATAGGGATCACTTTATCCAATGTCCGTTGTTGATGTCTGTGTTGTTGTCTGTTGTGAAAACAGGGTTAACATTGCTGTCATATCACATACTTTGATGGATTAAAACCAAATGGGTCCACAGGTGCAACATGGCATCCCCCATTTGGGATAGGTTACAAAGGTCACATAACAAGGTCAAGTGAGGTCAATTGAAGTATGCCTGAAAATGTTAAAATTGACCTCATTTGAAAAGTTAAAGTTCAATTGGAATCCAACTTGGGTTATGGAGTTAAATGCAAACCCTCATTTGTTCTGACGTTCAAAGGTCACATATCAAGGTCAAAGGGCGTGTTAGGCCTTTCACAAACCACGACGGCAGGCGACACAAACTGTCCTAGGACCGAAAAAAAAAATTTGTATTTTTTAGTCTCAGATAAGGTATCAAAGTTCCACTGTGTTAGTGGTTGAGTTTGGTGTTTATATTGCACTAAAAAACTGGACAAGTGTTCCAGAATATGGTCAAATGGGTGGTTAGGTTCCAGATTGAAAATCCCAGGCCCACACCTCGGATATGCCATCCATTTGAACAGGTCTGGTTCCCTTTTTGTTTCCCCCCCCCCCCCCCCGGGGTTTGAACGGCTATAAATCTAATGTAATATAGAACAAAATCTTCCTTAGGTAACAGGAGGTAAAAAAGTCAAATTATGTCACAGCGTGTGGTACTTCCTTTCCAAGATAGTTGGAAAAATAGGTAAAGATCATTGTTATTGCAAGAAAGGTCAACCTTTGTAAAACTATAATCAATTGCTATTAGAGTAAAGTCGCATGAAAAATCTGACATTCTACCTATTTACACAAAATTTGATTTTTGCCTTTTCTGTGGAAAATGACAAATTTTCCAACTCGCGGATTGTATGACGTACGCCATTGTGACGACATACTATATTATATACTAGGTATGTTGATACTTAGTTTGGTATCAATTGAAAGAGGAGAACCGTAGCTATTCACTGGTATCAAAATCTTAAGCATCTGGTGCTTTGTAACATATTCCGGGGGTAACCCCCTTGATAAATCTTGTTACAAAAAGGGCTTGGTAAAACGAGGGTTGACGTTCATGCTAAATCAAATTGTGAGTCGACGGCTGTCCCGAAATTATTTGTTAAAAAATGAACAAGACTATCCAAATATCTTGGTCATGAAGTGTAAACAACATATGGCAGTAGTCTTATGAAAAATAACAAATATTTATCAGAGGAATATTTGTCACAGGAATGCGCGATGTATCGATCGGCCTACTGGTGCAATGTCATCCACAGTAACAAGAGATTTTTTTTTGGGGGGGGGGGGTGGGGTGCAGACGGCAAAGGGACCTATATAGGGGTAATGATCATGAAATCCGTCACAATGTTTGTCTCAAATAATGGTAATTTTCAGAATTGTAATTTTAATTGGAGGACAAAACAGGGGGGAGGGGGCAGTGGCCGTGCAGCTTTTGTTTTTTTAGGGGGGGGAAAAGGGGGGCACATAATTTTCAGGGGGCAAGCATTTATTAAAATTTGTTAGTATAGTCTAGGGCCTATGTAAATCACTAATTTTTCAGGGGGAAAGATTCCCCCCAGGGGGGCTCCTTCCCCCACAGGGGGGCTCTTTCCCCCTGGCTACGCCACTGGAGGGGTCCCTCATCACCGAAGCGCTGCTATTGACAGTTACAATAACTATCATTAGGGATTTTCAGGGGGACATGGAAGTTTTTGAGAAAAAAAATCGGCCCCACTACAATGTAGTGATACGAAAAAAATCCCCACTGGTGTGTAAAATCCTATTTTTTTTTCATTGTACTCTCTTCATATGATTTATAATTTGTGTATTTGTGCGGGAGAAAACAAAAAATAAAGATGATTAAAAAAAAGCCATGATGAGTAAAAACAAATCTCCCACCCTCCTCAAAAACCACTAAATTCAAAAGTATGACTTTAAAATTAAAAAAGAAACTTTACCGCGTCAAAGACAGCGAAAAAAGGACAATTTCGCCATCTTCAGTGGCGAAAAGAATCCGATATTCGCCCGACCCAACGATCATGCCCTTTTCCCCCCTGGAAATCCAACTCCTCCCTCTGTGGTGCCCTAACTGAGTTGTAAAAATTCTATTTTCGAAAATTCTGACGCTTGGGTTATTGAATAAGGATTTTTTGTCTTCAAAATGCGGACCTGCCATTACTAAAGAATTTTGAATAAAATTAACAAAAGGAGCGGCACATCCCGTGGTTCCTTCAGTACTGAAATCTGCTCCCCTTCTCCCGTTCATATATAATCTCAATACGTAGCTTTAGAAAATATTTTCTGGCACCACGAAATTAACTCAACCACACCATAGTGCTTTGTGTGTGGAGCAGTTATTTGCCAATAGTTGAGCCTGGAAGATACCGGACTTCGGATTTGTAAACTCAGTACTTATTTATCGTCAACCAAAAACAATATTTTTTCACTGTTTTTGGAACAAGGCCTGACCAAATGATTCTGAACATATTTGTTCTCCACGCTTCATTTTAATAGAAAACACCCAATAAAATTCTGAAGCTGATGAATTTAATAGCCATCTGAAATTTGGTAGGTGGCATTAACTGGCTTTGTTTAATGGCGAAGTTATAATGAAAAATTGAAATTCCGCTGAAGGAGTCCGATTTTTTATCAACGCTTTGTTCAAAAGACTGCGCTGAACCCTTCGCTTGAGGCAAAATCCCTTCATTTGAGACTTAACTTTTTGTTTAAAAGAAAATCATATGACATAATTTTGTTGTCCGCCTTTTCTAACAGAAATCACTGAAGTAATGCGTGACCTCTTCACACAGTTAAAATAACCGATGCTCGACAAAAATTATCAGCTGAAACAGGCTAGACTTTTGTTCATAATAGTTGTATGCATTTTACTTTATTTTCTAATATTAGCCGAAACCCCTTCCAATAACGGCTAAGATATGCATGTTGCCTTTTGTTAAGCCAAAATCTTTGACTATATCATTTTCCCCCCGGGTTTTCCCATTCCCGAACCGACAGAAACTATAAAAAAATAACATGATCTTCATTATAATGATCGTGTTCAGTGATTGTCAAGATATATGAGGTCCTGCAGAGTAGAGTAAGGAAGGGGGGGCGAGGGGGGGGTTTTTCTAGCGTAGTGGGTCTTCCCTCGCTTTCGCACCGCACCACTGTGGTCTCGGGTTCGCCCCTGCCTTTCACAATGTCCATTTGGTTTCCAGTCCATACTTGGCCTCGCAGGTTTTTCTCCGAGTACTCTGGTTTTCTCCTGCTTCTAAAACTGGGCTTTCTTCCCTAACGTTTATATGATAATAAAGTGAATTGAAATAAAGTGACACTCAAATGACACGATTGTGTTGATGTGTCGTTAAATACTATAATACCTCCTGCTCCTCCTCCTGCAAGTAAGAAAATCTTGATTAAATTGCTCGTCATTTTCTTCAGTAAATTATGTCTCTTTATAGAGGAGTAGGAAGATGTCAGCCTTCTAACGAATTGACCGATATAAGGTTTCCTTGCAGAAGTGGGGCTACCTGGAAGCAGATCAGGACACTACGTGGTTGTGGAACAGCACCACAGACAATGGAACATCTCCCGGTCTGCCCACTGCTGGAGCAACAATGCACAAACAAGGACCTTGCGTAATTCAGTGAAGCAGCCAGACTGTTTGTACCCAACTCTGGCTGGATCATATTTGAGAACCACAGTGTGTTGGACACGATAAAGAATCCTTCTATCTAACGACAGTCTATTTTAGGACTTCATCGATCTTCTGGTTCTATAAATGAAGAAATAGTCGTCGTCGTCGGCCTCCTCCTCCGCCTCCTTCTTCTTCTTTTTTTTTTCTCTTCTTTCTTCCCTTATTTCAGGCCACATTGGTTGACGTGTATACTTCAAATTCAAAACAAGTATCACTTGGAAGTCCAGACACTTTCTCTTGAGTACTTGCAGGAGCTCAGTTTTCTTCAACATGTAGACCCATGACGTAAGTTTCTTGTGGGATGAAACTAGCCCATAATATAAGTACACACCCCCTATAATCCCCACTGAAACAACACCAGAACTAACACTGAATGCAAGAAGAAAAGCAATGGTTTCTTCTGAACGTTTCATGCTGTTTTTTGTTTGTTTTTAATTTTGTGTTTTATGTATATAGACTTATGATTACAAAAAAAGAAGTAGTTCTAGGGGGAATTCAATGAAATTACTATGGAATAGATTGTGTGGTGGGTGTCTATAGGCCTATCGTTCTAGTCCGAATGTATAGAACAAGGGTTCTCAATTATATCATCCGAAGGGCCAGAGAATGCCAAACATTTGAAAGTTCTCTACTGAGGGCCAAATACACTTGAAATTCTTAGGTTTCCCTTTATATTTAGAGCAAGTCAATGGCCAAAAAATCAATGATTGGGGGACAGGAGTGGGCCCGCGGGCCACAAATTTGAGAACCTGTATAGAATATGAAATTCCCGATTTATGGAAAACATAATAAAATTATTCTTTGGCCACCATTACCACGGATGCATGATACGGAATTATATTTATATTTATCAGTTTATGCCAGCGACCTTTAGAATTGGTACACAGTTTTGCCTAGCTAGCATACAAACACCATTCAATTTAAACGAAGAGTCGGTCTGACGCATTGTTCATTCGCACCAAATTCTACTTCCTCATCATGGCAGGATCCGAAGAATTACAGGCCAAGCTAGCAAGAGATGACTTCTAACGTGTTGTAATTGTAAGCAACCTTTTGATGAACGCGATCGTCACCAATAATTCTTACCTTGTTTGCATTCACTTTGTAGACATGTCTTCGAGAGAGAGTCGAGCTGAATCCAACGTTTTGATTGCCGTTATGTAGGAAACAGTTCACTTCCTGTTAAAGGCAGCTTCCTCTTAATTCCAGAGAACTATTTAGTCGCAATTTGAAAACTTTATCGTGAGGTGTTTGAATCATCGCCCGAACACAGCATGACGGAACAACTGCGAGGAAGATTCCTCGACTACCATGCCGCTACACTGCTCGGAAAAACAAAAGAGGCAGTGAGCTTTTGCAAGGATTGTGGGTGTTTTCTCTGCGAATCTTGCGCCGGTTTCATGGTAAAATGAGGCAGTTAAAGTTATCACGAGGTCTGACAATCGCGGAACTACGTGAAGCCAAAGTTAATCCTTTAAAATGCCATAAAATATCCCCGACACACCATGGAATACCTGACATTGTACTGTACATCTAAGAACTGTGAGAAAGCTATTTGTAGTACGTGTGCTTTACTCGATCACGATAAGACGAAAGGCATAAGCTAGTCGAGTTAGACAAAATGGCTGAGAAAACCACTTCGGATCTTCAGGATCTTGCTGAGGTCGTTCGAGAAAAAGAGCGAAAGTTGCAGGATGTCTGCACGTCTTTGACACAGTCTCAAAGGGCATGACAGAGAATTGTAAATCGCGAGAGAGATAAAGGCATGAAAATTGTCGCAAGCCTAACATCGTGCCATCGATGCGCGTTGTGAGGCAGCCCAACCCCCTAACATGGCACAATATATACGGCCCAGAGTTAAGCTGCTATCAAGAAAAAGCAGCGGATGGAATCACTTCGTAGTACCTTTACATCTGCTCTTGAATTCACGGACAATGCCATAGAAGTTAGCCATCCTGCACAACTTCTGGGTTGTCGTAGACATATAAGCAAACGTCTGGATGAGCTGAAGGCTGGCGATGTTCCTGAAAAGGAAAATTATGAAGTCAAATACCTCTACCGTGACAATCACCAATCTGCATTGGAGACGCTTGAAAAAGCAATCAGTGACATATTTGAAATTTATCAAATACCACCTCCTCCACCAACCACTACTCTCAGCTCTCCCTTGGGAAATAAGCATCGAAGTGGAGTATGGGATCTCCAACTGACGACCACGAATTTGATTTTAGTAGAACAAGATCCAGTAGCAACCCCGTTGAGCACAAGAACAAGCCAGCAGGCAAAGGCCGGGCGCCAGCGCCACCTCGACCAGTACCGTTGTCAAATATGGACAAAACACCCGACGAATCGACCTTACGTGTAGAAATACCACAAAACCAACATGTTAAGTCATCGTCAAAACCAAGTAAGAGACCTCTAAAGATGAAAACATCTCCCCATCATACTCTTCAAAAATCCAAGCCTGGTCCGACTACGCCACCTGCTCGGCCCCCAGCACCAACATCCGCTGCTCTCATAAGCCGTCGCCAGAAGCTTTCTAGTGTTGCTGATCGAACTAATGGGTCATTTTTACCACCACCTCCACCACCACCACCACCGCCTCCACCACCACCACCGGCAGAAAGTACGGTATCCAAGTTGAAGCTAGTTAAAGAGAAACGCGGGAAATCACTGGATGACGATTTTGAACGAAAAGACGACGAAACGACGAATTTGTCACCACGAAAAACAGACAACTCGGAGAACTCCAATCCAAACGCAATACCACCGCCTAAACCAAATCGTGATAGCGAAATTCTGAGTAAGGAAAGGGAAGAAGCCGGACGTTTGAACACTGAAGGCAAACCGCCTGTTCCTACAAAACGCAAGCAAAAATCTGCAGCACCTAAAGATTTACCAGACGCGGCCATGGCTTCTGACGTTAGTACAACGGGAGAAGCAAATGTAAATGTAAATCCAGAACAGGCAGCAACCACGTCAGAAGAGAAACCACTTCCGTCACACTCCTCTGAAGATCAGACAATGGACACGGGTGAGGATAAACCGAGAGAAAAAGTCAAGATAAGCATGGAGGATCGCAAGACAAGACACCCACCTCCCCTGCCTCCACCTCTCAAGTATACCCGTTATCTAGAGGATGACAATACTGAACTTTAAAGCCACGCCGCTTGAACCATCTACAAACGTGACTCGTCAACTTAAAGAACACATTAAGTTGGTATGATTTCAACATGTTGAAGACTATATACAGATATTGCGAAGAGTTGACTTTTGTTTGAAATTTTGCTTTTAGTGTTCTAGAGACAAAACCACATTCTTGTTTCCGCATATATTAGAGACACGAGAACATTTCCAGAAAGAAGTATGTTTTTGCATATTTAGAATGTTTATAAAATTTAAGCATGCTTTTCTATCTGACTGATTACGATAGCAGGCAAATTCAAACTTAGTTTGGGTTTTCTTTTCTTACATGTTTGTCTAAGAAACCATCGAAACGTTCTCGGCAGGTGTTCTTCAACCGATCAAGTGCAAATTTAGAAAAATTGTATCCTCAAAAAATCTCGTGTCCCTTTTTACACTGACAGAAAATCACCGAAATTTGAAATGAACACGGAAATGAATAACACTCAAACAATCACCGAAAGAGACACTGAAAATGATAACATTAATTTCAGTGAAAGTGGTGTATTTCAGTGTGAATTGCAGGTTTTGTTCAAGGTCATTCGACTAATCAGCCCTGAAACTCTCCATCACATTAATTGACACTGATTAAGCACTACTGAAAAAACGATTCTACAGTATTAGGCTGAATAAAGTTACCGACCATTTGTTATTATGTCGTTTGCGGACAGACGTGTCCATGAATGGTTCAGGGGGATGTGTCCTTGGGGTTGCTGACCGTTGGAAAATCTATGTTATTTGTGTAGGTGTGTGCTCTCGCAGTGTCAGACGTTGAGTAGAGCACAACCTAACGTATGGGAAAAGTCACAGTGATCATTGTAATGACTGCCATAACGATATGAAATTGGTCATCTTATTAAAAATGACCCTATGCATGGGCTTAGTTGTGCCAGAAGAGATGAGAAGGAGAGAGGTCACTGTTACTTCAAAAGAGAAACTGTTCATTCCGCCTGTCATCTTAATGCCTTAAATCCGATGATTCGATCAAAGACTTGCGCTTCTTGCTAGAGAACATTACATACACATGTCATTAAATCCCACAACTATATTCCAATTACACAGTTGTCAACTGGCATTTACACAAAGTCTATATACACTTTGGTCGATATCAGTTCAGCGAAACGTACTCTTCTGCATCACTTACAGACAACTGTGACCCCAAATTTTCAAAGCATTTTGGCACCTTTGGCACTTTAGACACAACCGGTATGGGTTGAGTTGTATTCCACAATGCATTCTGATGTAATCATTCATCATATCACATTTCACAGGAACTACGGATATGTTTCATTAGGCCCTAAATAACCAACATCTTTTATTGACCTCAAAACATTAATCAAGGTTTAGCTTACCGAAAAGGGCTTAATTTTGCTGTTCTCTTTCGTTAAAATGTCACTGTTTTCCTCAATTATTTCCCAATGATAAAAATAAACTAATTATCAATCATAACAAAAGTGTAGTTCATTAACCAGCAGGAACTTTTAGCTGGAAAATTATAAACTGCGTTTTAGTAGCAAGTGTCCAATTCCTGTGTGAAACTTTCCCGACTGCCAAGCGTGAGTCGAATGAACAGATTACTTCAAAGTCAATCGAGCGGCCCTGCAGGTACCCAAACAATGAGCTGGTGAATGAAGCAATCCTGGGTAATCGGATTTCAAAATCTAGCCATCTCCTCATTCTCATCTTCTCTGGTTGTGCAGCTCATTGGGCATCGACCTTTTACTGCAATTCATGACTTTCAATGTATTATTTAAAGGTCGGTTTGCGGTTCGATGTCCAATTCAGCCGACATCGAATGGTGGTCTCACATAACATCAGATAGTGAAGTTTTTTTGGAAAGCTGTACAACAAATACATCAGCCCAATTCGGGAATAGAATTGAGAGCTTCAGTTTTGTTTTTTCATGTGTAAATAAACGGATTACAAATTTAAGCGTGGATATCTTGATTTTTAATGAAAACAAACGCAAAAACGTCCTCATATGCGATATTTCCCCTCCCGGTTCGCTATGCTCACACTGCCGACACTACTAAACAAGTCTGAACTTTTGGGATTCCGTCATTGGAAATAATCCATATTTCCCCTATTGCTTTTTTCCCCTTAAAAAACCCCGATTTTGTTCGTAAAGCATTAATAATGTAATGCTTATTGTGTGATAACCAACTTCACCCCCCCAAATACCTCACATGATAAGACACCCTCTACAGTGTGAATTCATACCAAAACCCCTACATTCAGGAAAGATTTTTTCTTCAAAGGTAAACGTTATTTTTGCTTCAATGTTTGGGGCTTTGTTTAAAGAGATAAACAGGCTATCAGAAGATGTTTATTTATTTCGTCGTTATCTGTCTTTCGGCTTTGGGTTCGACCCACACATCTACCTCACCGTCCAGATTTTCTGCACTACGGAGAGACCTAAAATTCAGTTTGCCGATTTTAGCCATACAATGCGGAGAGACTTACCCCGACGTATACCATAACACATTAAGGAAAAGACAATTCACACATGCAAGTTCATATTGCCCGTAATCGGGTGTTCTAACAGTTCCTCGTCCCCAAAACAATCCAATGCAAGTGCTTTGTCAAATCAAATGTCTATTTTGGAACATATTAGAAGTAAAATAGCTTCAAAAAATTAGATTAGGTCCACGTGCGTGGTTCAATCATAAAGAGTCAGTTATTGAAATCACTCCATATCAATGTCTAGTTTCATGACATATGACCGCTCAGAGATTTTTGTTTTTACATCTCGAAGGTAATTATTTTGCACAAATAAGTATACTCATCGCCATAAATTGCAAGAAGAACTAAAGCTGAAGTTTTCTGTAAATAAATCGGAATTCACCTTAAAATTCATTATAGTACTGCTGTTTTCAAGCGGAATAACAAACTTTCTATGGTTCACGTTTGCTCCCAATTTTCCGGTGTAGGTTGAAACCAGGAAATCTTGCTGAACCAAAGTACACTTTGGTCTTACAACCAGCTATTGAATTTTTCTATTTCGTGAAATTGAACATTTTTTTACTTCAGCATTTTCTTTTTGTAATCTCTGGGATCATTATTTTTATAACCTTCAATACGCTCACACCTTTCTAATTGTCAACAATTAAGTTGGTGGTTAAAGTTGTACTCAATCACTGCTTAAGACCGTTACGTACTTTAGGCGATGCATCTTTGTTTGGGCTCAAAATCGGCCAAACAGGATTTTGGAAGTCTCTCAGCACAATAGGCTACTTCTTTCTCCAAGTCAATGACACCAAATAAACGTTTTCTGAAAGCCCCTGTTTTTATCCTTCTTTATAACCAAGCAAACATTTGAGCAAAAAACTATTCTTAACTATTTAATTATTTTTTAATTCTGAATGAGGGTTTTTTTTGACTCACACTCTTATTGTGTATGTTCTTATAGTACCACCCACAACCGTGTTAATCTATCCAAACCTCACGTTAAGTTGTCCTGAAAATTTTGCTGCATGCGATATCGGAACGAAAATAAAGCGCCCCGGGAGCCAAACTTCCGATTTTTTTTGATATAAGAATTATACACAAATAGTGTCCTATTTGTGCAGGTTTCATTCGGTGAAGTTGTTTGTAATCAAACTCATATTGCATAGAAAAATAGGGCTTTACGGACAAATTCCCCTATTTTAAAGGGAAAATACGGAATATTTAAAGTGCAATAGAGATTTTAGAGTCACCCCCACATATTGTGGTCTAAAGTAATCTCATATAATTAGACACCACTGATTTTCTTGCCTTGTGTTAATGAGCTCCAGAAATGCTAAGAGAGAGAAACATTGATTTTTGATTTTCTTATAACTCAATGTAAAACATAGGTCGAATTTTTCGTATTTGCTCCTATAACGAATTAAAAATTTAACAATTTTTGCACCAAAGAAACTTTTCTTCAGCTTACCCTTACTGATGGTGATATTTGTGATGGAAAGCATGTACATCAGGGTAAAACAGTACTTTGATATTCTTGGTACACCTGATTGTGAATCTCCGTTGCAACCTTTAAATTACGACGGAGTCCACACTATTTAGAGAACGTTTTCACAAGTGATCCTCGTCGAGTACAAGAAAGTCACGCCTTTATGTACAGTCATTTAAGCTAATTGAGATATTATCATAATATTGGAGACCGAAAAAAAAACATTTTAAGTACTGAATTATAATTATATTTAGCTAATTAGGGTAATAAATAAAAGTAACAAGCAAGCATACAGATATCATATTAATTACACTTAAAACCAAAAATGACATGTAAATGCCTCCTTGTTTTTGTTTGATTGGGCTAATTATCAAATTTTTGCGATCAAATAACTACCAAATTAATCCCTCTAAATTGTACTAAATAAGCCTCAACGAAGCCCATCAATTTTTCTTTAAAAAACTTGAAAATTTTTCACAGCATATTGAGATGTTTTTCATGATCCTAGCATTTATTGTTCTTGTGATAACATCAATGTTATTAGATCACACACCTGAAGTGAATAAGCCGAAAACTAAGGCCGTCCTTTATGTAATAAGATGATGATTTTGTAGTTTCCAAAGCATGGTTTTCTATGGGGAACGATTACGATGCAGGCAAGTTTTAAACAAGGTTTGGCGGTTTTCATTTGCAACTGGTTTGTCCATATTATAACCTTCGAAACGTTCTCCCTCGGTAGTGTATCGACAACCGATCCAGTGAAATTTGAGAAATTCGTATTATAAAAAGATCTCCTCCTGTCACTTTTAAAGCATCAGTAATGTAGCAAAGAAAGTTTTATAGAAATGTCATTTCTAACCTGCACAGCGCGCTCACAATTAGTCCAATGAAATGGGGGGTGATGTCACTGCCCCCAGATCGCAGTCCAGTCAAAAATTTAAATAGTGGTATATTAACTTCCCTGTAACTTTCACAAATGTAAACATCCAAATTGTTTTTTCTAAAAATGAAATACCGTAGTGTATTCATTCATCAATTTTTCCTTTGTTTGGCTCTTAAAGAGTCGCGATGCCAATCAAAGGTCATTTAATATAGTGGTGTTTGACTTTCCGATCATTAAACATTGCATTCTATGGTCAAATATTTGTATACAGTGTAAAAAAATTAAATAGTGCTTGCATATTCTTATAAAGGATACCAACATTTTCAATTGGTTACAAAGATTCTAGAAATGATAGTTTACAATTATCTACCGTTTTCGTTCCAAAAGCGCTAAAGGCGTTAAGAAGAACTCCTTTTTTCAAAAACTAACGATGGAGTTCCTCTTGGTTCCAACTTAGGCCTCTTCTGTCTTCATCTTCATTTGCTAACATTTAAACCAATCCACGAGTTTCATCACATCACCCTGTCTATCACCAATTCACCAATTAACTCATCCCGGTCCGTTGGGCCAACCCTGGGTTTAAGGAAACAAGATCTTTCCGATCCAGTGACCACCAGATGAGCATTAAGACATCCGTCATGGCCTGGACTCTTGGAGGTATCATAACCTCTTTACCTACGAGAACTGTCCAGGACTGTCCTGGTGAGGGTGACACGACTCTCATTTTCAGAATTCTTTCGGAAAAATGTGGCCTTCGTTGGCAATATGTTTACTTGTCGGAAAAATTGATATTAATGTAAAAAAGATGTAGGTTTGATATTTATTTATTTTATTTTATTTAATTTTATATTTATAACAATTGGCTATATACCAGGACAAGCCCAATAGTGACATAGCACTATAAATTAAAGGGATGCCCATAAAAACACACAAAATAAGAGGCAGCCCTAACCAAAGTGAAAAGGACTGGCGGCATGGAAAGCGAAAATAAAGGACCAGACGAATGGAGAAAATAAAAAACCTAAGACCTATAGCTACAAGATGAGGAGGCTAACAGCAGCTTTAAAGGCTTTTAGGAAGGTGCACTTTACAACATACTCGTGCGTAGTTCCATAATGTGGGTGGGAGCAATGCATAAAAAGAACCTTTGGAAGCGAGAGCCTTGCGAGGGTGGATCAAGAGAGGGCTATTGAATTGCGAAGGTAGGTCGAGGGTGCGACCTGAAGGGATTAGGAGAAGAGCAACGGTGGTTAAGAATCTTGAAGAGATGGGCAGCATGACAGCGACGTCACGGTCGCTTAATAGGAGTTGGAAGCAGAGGAGATCTTCATGGAGAGAGATCCAAGACTGGAGAATGACTCTTCAGTCAATCGCTGAGTAGATTCCAACCTGTTGGTTAGCGTGAGTTTAAAGGATGCCAAGTGGATACTGCCGTACTCAGGATGGGTGAACCAAGGCAAGGTAGAAAACGGCGTGTGGTAGGAGGCGTGTTTAAAATCCCTATGATATAGCCTATGGTTCTTCTGGCTTTTTGCAGATATAGTCCACTTGCATGCACAATTCCAGATAAATTCCGCGATGTGAATACAAGGAATTTAACAGAGAAACTCTTTCAATGACTTGGGTATTCATGCTATACAGACGTTGGGAAAAGGTTGTTTCTTGGTGGAAATGAACCATGAAGTTTATTTGCTGACTTGGCAGTGAGATTGTTGTTGGTAACCAGTTAGATAGTATACATGTCTGCTTGAAAGCTGGTGAATCACTGTCATGGCTGATGGGTTTGTGATGGTGTGTCAATCAGCATCACGGGAACCAAGGAACTGTTGAGAGAAAATGAAGAATTAGAAAGATCCTTGATCTAGATAAAAAAGAGTAGCGGCCCCAACACAGAGCCTGCAACCCCGACGAACCGGGACGGATCAGAAGAAATGCCATGAACAAAACAGACGTGTACGGGCCCGGAACGGTAGGACCTAAGTCAGCAAAGAAGGGGACCAGTGATATCCCAGCAGAATGGATTTTACGCAAAAGAGTGCCTGGGGGACTTTGTCAAAAGGCTTCTTAGGGTCGAAATAAGGCCTACACCACACTTTCCGACTTTCAAGATGCTCATACATACCAATCATTAAGGGCCGTGAGGAGGGCGTCGGCAGTGGACGACTTCGGAAGAAAGCCATTGAATGTTTGGTTAGAACTTTGTTGCGATTAAGATGAGAAAGGTGTGCTTGTTGATAACCCTTTCCAAAATCTTGCAGACAATTGGGTGTACTTATCTGGGGACGGTAGTTGGAAACAGACTGACAATCACCAGACTGAAGAGTCGGAATGAACCCTAGAAAGCTTCCATTCACTGGGTGTAACACCAGTGGAGATGGAAGATTAAGACTTACACAATGATGAAACAGTAACTCCACCATTCTTAAGCATCGTAACTGTTATGCCATCCACACCTGCATCTGAGTTGTTATTTAGTCTTGTCGAATAAGCTTCA
>JAMKCH010006462.1:0-33126 GCA_023653785.1 Ophioderma brevispina | reverse complement strand
CAAAGTGAAAAACTTGCATGGGGGAAAAGTGTTTTTTTTTTTGTGTGTGTGAAAAACATCCAAAATTGGAAGATTTTTTTAAACCAATTGTTACAAAATTGCCGATTTGTCCAAAATTTGTGATTTTTGGCCTAAATCATTGATTTTTGCCATTTGTCTAGCCGGGGGTGGGGGGGGGGGGAACTGCGGGAAAAAAAAATTAAGGGGTCTAACTGTTACAGGCAGACGGATGGAAAAAGATGGACGCCGACAGATTTGGCTATGACAAAATCCCCTCCGGCTATATATATCGATGTGAAACCACAAAAGTGAAACAAAACAATACCATAAATACCAGTTTTCCAGGAAAACCCACTTTTGATGGGGGTATCAAGCAACCACTTATCTACAACCGGCATTGTTTTTATTGGAAAACCCTCAAGGTACCAATTGAGTAAACGGAAACAACAAGTGTTGACAGCAGATTTCAATTTTGGTTTTATAAGAAATAGTGTGGTAGGGAAAATACCAATCAATCTCTGTATAGATCAGCTAGTGGCGTGTCACGAGAAGACAAAAAAATGTAATGATGCAGGTTTTGTGTACTGCAGAGAGTATCCAAACGTCACTAAGGAGTGGTACAAAGCTGTTATCACAGGGTTACAGCAGGTTACTACGGTAACATTGGAACCACTAGTACCACTAAGTACAATGGGATCACAATGGTTGCTAATCTATATTTTCACGAAAATACATAAGGAACACTTGTTACATAGTGTTAGTGTAAACCTAAGTGAAGAATGTGGCTGTTTGTGGAAGGAAAATGTATGTTTCTGATGTGTTTTTGGGTATGTGTCTCGAGGGCTGTAGTATATGAGCATGTGGTGTGTGTACGTGTGTATATGCGTGCGTGCGTTGTTGTATATGCGGCGGGCATGTGTATATGCGTGCGTGCGTGTGCACATGTGTGAATGAGGACTGGTGCATGTTTATACTCCAAAATATCATTACAAATAAAACGGTCGAAATGTCGGCAATTCAACCAGGCGCTGAGGGCAACAAACATTTTTAAGGCTATGCACAAATAATGATGACGCAGTGCATCATAGGTAACTTGCATCACTCTAACAGTCGGTGGGCACCAGATTTTTTTCTGGGGGAGGGGGAAGGAGGGGGGAAATGAAAGGCAAAGTGAAAACTGAGGGGGGAAAAGTGTTTTTTTTTTTGTGTGTGTGAAAAACATCCAAAAATTTGGAAGATTTTTAAACCAATTTAGCCAAAAATTGCCTGATTTATGCCAAAAATTTGTGATTTTTGGCCTAAATCATTGATTTTTGCCAAAATTTGTCTAGCCGGGGGTGGGGGGGCAACTGTGGGGAAAAAATTAAGGGGTCTAACTGTTACAGGCAAGACGGGATGAAAAGATGGAACGCTTGACGATTTTGGCTATGACCAAAATCCTCCTTCCTGCTATATAATCGTGTGAAACCACAAATGTGAAAACAACAAATACAATAAATACCGTTTTCCAGGAAAACCCACTTTTGATGGGGATATCCGCAACCACTTTATCAATCAACAGGCATTGTTTTTATTGGAAAATCCCTCCAGGTACCAATTGAGTAAGGAAACAACAAGTGTTGACAGCAGATTTCAATTTTGGTTTCTAGAAATATTGTGGTAGGGAAAATACCAATCAATCTCTGTATAGATCAGCTAGTGGCGTGTCCAAGAGAAGACAAAAAATTGTAATGATGCAGGTGTACTGCAGAGAGTATCCACTACGTCACTATAGGAGTGGTACAAAGCTGTTATCACAGGGTTACAGCAGGTTACTACGGTAACATGAACCACTAGGTACCACTAAGTACAAGGTATCACAATGGTTGCTAATCTATATTTACACCAGAAATACATAAGGAACACTTGTTACATAGTGTAAACCTAAGTGAAGAATGTGGCTGTTTGTGGAAAATGTATGTTTCTGATTGTGTTTTTGGGTATGTGTGAGGGCGTGTAGTATATGAGCTGTGTGTTGTGTACGTGTGTATATTCGTGCGATGCGTTGTATATGCTTGCGTGCCTGTGGTATCTGCGTGCGTGCGTGTGCACATATGTGAATGGAGACTGTGTGCATGTTTGCCTTGCTGTGTGTGTAAGCATTAGCAGGTACCTACAGAAGTCTAATTGGTCTTTTCTTTGCATATTACTATGAAAGGCGTTGGTTGAATTCTTTTAAAAAAATGATTGGAATTTGTATCTCAACACAAAACTGAACATACCTCAAATTTTCAGTTGAAGCATCAACCTTCCTCAGGAGAATGGCACCTATAACAAAGGTCTGTGACCTTTTGTACACTTGACCTCAAAATCGAGTTGTAAACACAGGTAATTTGTGGCGATCCCATCTCTGTTCAAGGTAGGTTCATTCACTGACTCTGATATGATATGGCCATATCAGAGAGAGAGAGGAGTGAAGGAGACCATTCATATCAGAGTCAATGAACCTATGTCTGTCGATTCCCATAATCAATTTCCATGTTCATTTAGCACACTCCGTTTGGAGCTTCTGCGGTTTGGAATATTGCAGAGCTTCAACAGCACATGGAACATAACAATGGCCCCATATTGTAGTGGGCACACTGCAACCCCCATGTCATACTCAGCTTCCCCAAGAGGCCAAAGGGTGACCAGATTATTACTCCTCTCCACCACTAAACCCACATTCAGTTTCATATTCTTACCAACACTGCAGTGTGTTTCTAAGGTGCCTTCTGAGGTCCCCAATGCCAGCTAATGTTTGCTGTCGTTTCCAGCGAATCAGATCATCTTCTACACACACGATTCTGTTTACATTCGCAAACAGCTGAAATGTCCTGCTGTGTTTCTCTGCTAATTCCGAAAAGAGAAAGAATACCACATGTGAACCATCATTTTATATAAAAAATTTATTCAAACAAAAAAATCCAGCCAGTTGCTATGAAGCCCATTGTATTTATTGCAATTGAGAACCTGGAAGGCCCCCCAACTGTACAATGCAACCCTCCAACCAGCAATTAGAATTTAGTAGATACAATTTGATCTAATATAGCACAACTTAATACCAACACACATATTGTATTAAATTTTCTTATTTGAAACATCATTACAATAAAAGGTCTTATTTTTTTGCTTTATTTAATGTTGCTATCACATAAATAAAATTTATTTTAAAATTTAATTAAAAAAAAATCACAGACTGGAAATGACATGACCATAATTTATTTTTGTGTTCAGCGTTTAGGAGACATGTAACCACCACCACAAGCCAGGTGGATATTTTTGTCTCAAATTTTTATCACTATATAGCCAAAAGGCATGTTCGTTTTAAAATAATACACTTCCTAAACTTATTGGTGCACCGAATTACTGTAAATTGGCCCCAGGTTTGTATCACTTCGTCTCTGAAATTGCATCATACACTCCACCTCATTGATTAATTCTACAGGGGTTGTGTTGTTTACCATTTTATTTACGTATCATTATGATGTCAAAAATACTGTAAGAAAAAAACTGCCCGATTCCCCCAGCAGGAGGCAAATATGCAAATAAACCCATTAGTATGCACAAATAGTGAAGACACAGTGGATGGGATTACCTGCATGAACCACTACACAATTCTGAGTGTCGTCAAATTTGATGTTGAGGATCTTGGTAGTAGTTCACCTTTCGTAAATAAGCCAATCAGAGCAATATGCAAAATGGTCATTAATATGCACAATATTGACACCACCCTGCATTGATGTTACTTGCATGCCCCACTACCCACATACAAGTTTCATCAAATTTGGATACTGGGATATGGTAGATGTTCACCTTTTTAAGTAAATGAGCCAATCAGTGCAAATATATAAATGATAATGATGACACAGTGCATTGTATTACTTGCCCATCACTACCCCATACCATTCCATATAAAATTGGATCTATTAAGCCCAAATTAATTGGTCGAGCTATGAATGCAAAAATATTGGGCGAGACGCAGCGAGTCATATTAAAACTCATAGCGAGACCAATTATATTGGGTAAACAGGCCCGTAAGCAAAGGGGGCGGCAGGGGGTGCGTCGCCCTACCCCCCAAATTCGACCCAAAAGGGGGCAAAAGTCCCTTTTTGCTGAATTTTTTTATAAAAAAGGTCAAAAATTGAGAAAAATTTTGATACGAAAAGTCCACTTTTTGTGATAAAATGTTTCTAAAAAGTCCCATTTACTTAACAAAAAGGACCATTTTAGGAGGGTTAGGTCCACTTTTACCAAAAAAGGTCCACTTTTCGAAAGGCCCGCACCCCCCAAAATAAATCGCACATACGGCCCGTCCGTAGTAAATCATCCGATTTTATCATTATCCATGTTTTGGATCCAATATTTTCACACACTTGGACTCATGAAAACAGGATAATGGCAATTCGGATATTGGAATCTTGTAGAAGTCCCTTTTTAGTTTATTTGAGAAGCAGTGAGAATGTTAAGAGAGAGTTTGCACAGGTTTCTGAGGAATAAGAGTGGAAAAATCTGAATACACCAAAGTGGTAATATTTGACCGTTGGTCTACAGACCTGTCGGTCACTGCACAAGTAGCAGTAAAGTAATGTGGGGCAAGTGTCATCTAATGCGGTTCAGGGGTCTGGTAGTTAAAGGAGTGGCAGCAGGGACCGACATGACAGACCCCGACAGATTTTGCTATGACATAACCCCCCTTCTGCCAAGTGCCAGGGGGGATAACAAAAATAACAAGACGCTCTTAAAAAAGGAACAATTTCTGATTTTAGTGCACAATTGTGAATTGAAACAACAAATTGAGTTTGTAACACTATATTGTAATGAACTATGCAGGCATCCAATCCTAATGATCAACCTTATTGTGAAACAAAAGACATTAAGTTTCATGTTACTTTTTCTGATAAATCTGGTATATTTGAAGTAGAAATGGTATATTGCATGGAAAACAAAGCTTCAGGTTACCATACTCTCCATTTTAATTTAAGGGCACTTCTTATCCAGTGCAAAAAGGCCAAAATCACTATTGTGTAGTAATACTGTCATACTTGCTTGTTTACCACACATGAAATATTAGTTGCTTAATGAAAAGTTCCATGCTATCAGTTGTCCAAATATACATAAAAAACAATGTAATTCTGTACCCCACAATTGTATATATAAAATTGGAACATGGAAGTATTATTTTGGTTAAATTGTATAGAAGTCATTCTACAGTTTAATTTGTCAAGCAAAATTTTGCAATCGACCACCAACCAATCAGAAAACTGTTACATACTACCTTAGTTAGGACTAGTCTCTTTGCGAAAGAAGGGAATGGAACTATCACTAGTGGTGAAGAGTAGGGTATGTATATCACTGGACCATTGGCCATGCATGGACATATGAGGAACTCTTGACGCAACAGCCAGTATCAGGTAACAGCTGAGAAGTCTAAAAATGGAGGGCTTGATACACACAATAAGAACTGAGTACCACTGCATGAGGGTTTGGTCAATTCAGGATTAATCTGCTGCTGGCAGAAGAAAAATAAATGGTTTATGCAAAAATCAAGTCAGTTTGATGAGCCCAGATGGCACTTGACCCAAAACATGTTTGCATTGGTTTTTCCACTGCTCTCAAAATTGCGAAGGGGTCTATTTCTATATCTGACGGTCATTTCATTAAAGTTGCTTTTCTGAAAAATGATCTTACGTATACTATTAATTTTGGATTTAGTGTTGGGTGTGTAATGCGATGCAATTCAGGACAAAGAATAACATCTTGCAGTTGAAATTGGCCTTAAAAAAGCTTCTTTGATGTTTAGCTCTGTGAGACTGGCTTTTTGATGGGAGTTTGGTTAAAAACGTTGCAGGGCTAGATATAAAAGGCGAGTAACAAATAGGAGAGTTATAAGTTAAGAAAATGACAGGCACCTAGAGTTATACTACGTAATAATTGAAGCTTTTACCATGTATGTTGTTGATATTTATTAAGACAAATTTTTATGCGTAAATTCTTTATTTGAAAAGACACGAAGGTGTAACCTACATTATAAAGCTTAAAACTTGAGGATTCAGTTTTAACACATTTGCGCCCATCTTTATTTGAAATGACAGGAAGGTGTACCGATGTTAATTAAAGTTATAACTTGGGATGCAGTTTTAAAACATTTTGCGCCCAATGGGCGTTTTTCTATTTTCGTTATGTGAAATGGACGGAAGGTGTATAGCCTATGTTAAATTAAGCTTATAACTTGGGATTCAGTTTTAACATTTGCAGCCCCAATGGGCGTTTTTTTCTATTTTTATTTGAAATGACCAGAGGTGAACCCTATGTTAAATTAAAGCTTTAACTTGAGGGGATTCGTTTGTTTTTTACACATTTTGCCGCCCATTCTTTATTTGAACGGACGGAAGGGGTTACCTATGTTAAATTAAAGCTTATAACTTGATGGAGTTCAGTTTTAACACATTTGCGCCCAATTGGGCGGTTTTTTTCTATTGCCTTATTTGAAATGACAAGAAAGAAGGTGTAACCGATGTTAATTAAAGCTTATAACTTGGGATTCAGTTTTTACACATTTGCGCCCAAATGGGGCGTTTTTCTATTTCTTATGAAATGACCAGGAAGTGTAGGCCATTAATTAAAGCTTATAAATGGGGATTCAGTGTAAACATTTTGAGGCCCAATTGGGCGTTTTTCTATTTTCTTTATTTGAATGACAGGAGGTGTAACCTATGTTAAATTAAAGCTTAAATGGGGATTCAGTTTTACACTATTTTGCGCCCAATTGGTGCGTTTTCGATTCTTTTTTGAAATGACAGGAAGGTGGAACCTAGTTAAATTAAGCTTTATAACTTGGGGAGTCAGTTTTAACACATTTGCGCACAATTGGGCGTTTTTCTATTTTTTATTTGAAATGACATGAGGTGTGTTTGGAACCTATGTTAAATAAAAGCTTATAACTTGGGATTCATTAAATCAGTTATGAGTTTCTTTTTTTTTTATACTGTTAGTAATAAAAGGGGCAACTTAAAACTAAAGATAACCATCTACTCCTTTAAATGCTGTTTAAGTTGTTCTTATTTCTTGTAAAATATGCTGGCGGACCCGCACAGTTTTTTTTAAAAAAACTTGTAGTCAATATAATCATGTTTTGGATGTGTGTATTTGCTTGAGCACTGAAGACATATATTCTAATTATTGCTGGAAAAATAATGTGGATATAATTCAGCAATGTGAAATACCTTTCTTCTCAATGTAATTCGTATTTTGAAAACAATTTTTACAATATATTTTGTGTATGGCAAAACATTTTCACTTTTAACACTGCTTATCTTCCTACGCTCCTAGGAGAGTCACAACCTACTCACTGGCATTTCTTATTTAACAGATCCCCCTTCAGACTTGAATAGCTATTATGATTTGGTACCAGGTAAGCCACAATGCATAAGGTAATAAACAACTAGTTGCACCCATAAAGCATGCTGTGTAATTCGTCATGAATCTTAATAACTCTATGCGGTAAGCTTGTAAGGGCTCTACTCCAAATTGACTTTTTTGCAGGTGATATTTTCCCAACAGCCCACAGATTCAACTTCCTGACTGTTTTCAGCTGGAAGCTCTCCTGCAAATTCAGGTAGAACATAACATCCATCTGTTTTTGGAAGAATGCACTTCACAAACATTTTACTCCAGAAAAGACCTCTACGGACAGAAAATACAAATTGCAAATTTCATCTAGTGCAGGGGTAGCGCTAACCTGCGTTTTGTGCTCCTGGACCATCAATTTTAACATCTTGGACCCCTGAAATTTAATTTTCTATGTAGTAAAGAGTCAGTGGATCCTTTATTGGACCCCCAGTTTCAGGGATTTAGGGGTCCTAGCGCTACCCCTGTTCTAGAGTAGATCGAATATGTGCGCAGGATTTTGGCACATATATTATACTTATGCCAACAGTTCAGATGGTATGAAAATATCAAACTTGTTTGAGGTAAGTCGGGGAGACGAGGCTGTGGATCACAAAATGCCCCTTTAATACCAAAAAATATATTTATTTTAAAATCTCTGAGTCGGCCTTTAAGATGGGATGACCAAAAACCTTTCTGATGATACCAAAGTCTTGTGTTTGATGGTAAATGGTGGGATCGAGAGTGAAGATTGAACAGTACACCTTTCAATCCTTAACTTACAATTCTCATTTTAAGGAGTTGCTGGGCTTCTGCCTGCAGTATATTCTCTACTTCTGTCTTGCGTTGTTCCAGCTGTGTTTTTTCCATCTGTTTGTTGGGATTAGTCTCATGTTGGAGCTGATTGAGACGACCTGCAAACAACAAATTTAACATCTTTACCTAACCCTTCTAGATGTCATTTATGGATGGAAATTTCATTTTTCTTTTTCTGTACTAACCCATTGCTTCATCAAATCAGAATTTTACTCTTAACATATGTGCTATAGACCAAATATATCAATCCCTTTGAAGTGCCCAAAGAATCACAAGATTCCAACAATAGCTAAAGCAAACTCAAAATTTATTATGCATGTACTTTGAGAAATTTTAGCATGTAAAGTGTCTAAAGTAACTGGAATACATTTTTGGTATACCTTGAACAAACAAATTCCCAGTGATTTCAGGGGTCTAAGTGCTCTAGAAATAAGTATATATTGCTAAACACTGTTTCCAATTGCAGTCAAAGTTTTTCCCCTATTGGTATAAATTTTGAGCAATATTTTCAGTGTTTTTAGTGCCCAAAGCAACAAAGACACTAAGCATGATATTATTATTAAGATTATTCACATACCAATTGCTCTGCATCACAAACAGCATCATGCACCGAATGCTATTTATCAACTGTCAAAAATGATGGATAACTGTCAAACTACGGTTGAATTGTCAAATTCTTGTGTGCGCTTTATGCACATTTCAGCATAATGAATGTCATATTTTGTCTTTCTAAGTCTATCTAACCATAAAAATTACAATTTTTTGAATTTTTTGATCTTTTTTGAAAAAATGGGGGAGCTTTTTTATCACGTTGACTTTACCCCCTCCTCCCCCCCCCCCAAAAAAAAATGATCCTGTGCTGTTACTGATGGTCAGCCCCATCACAACGAGAGTTGTCCTAAAAATGCAAATTGCAGCCAAGTTGCAGAAAGAGTATGGTATGTTGTTACCCCTGATTGTCCCAATGCTTGTTCATATACCTGGGCATAATTGGAAGCAGTTTATTAATGAAAATTCAATATCTTTTTCCCCCCCAGGCAAATAAGACATAATAATGAAGTGTGTGCTAGTGAAAAATACTACTTTTCATTTAGAACACAGTCAGATCTATTGTCCCAAAGTGATCTCAAGACCATCTCTTCTGCTCCACTTCAAGAAAATAATACTCTTCTGCGATCTTCTCTAATCGAATTGTCCACTTTCCTCAGGGACAGTTAGTAATTGGTACACCATCCACCTGAAAATATTACACTCCACTCACTCCACCCACACTTTTGAATTTAGTGGTTTATCACGCCTTTGTAGTAGTTTGTGGTACCTTCTTAGCATGATTCCTGTTATGCAAAGCAACTGCAGCCTACTCTTAAGGGAACAAGATGCATATTGTCAACTAAGTGTAATGTCAAATAAGGTATTATAAAAGGTATTTTCTAAACAATATTATTTCATTCTCCCAAATTTTTTTTTCGGGGAAAATGTGAAATTACATTGACAGTCGTTATTTCGGGCTTCCTTGGAGGCTTTCCCTTTCTCTATGATTTTTTGTGAATGAAAAATTTTCAAGTGGGTAATTGTAGTGGGCAAGTACACACCTTCTGGTGATACAATGATGCAAAAACTAACACGTAATTGTAACACGTGCCGCCGGATTCTTACACGTGGTGCCTATACGCAGCTAGCACCATGTCTCCCTACACCATGTCTACCGCGGCTGCTACTGCATAGTACACAATGGGCTAGTTGTGATGCTGTAGCTGCAAGATAGGGCTTACTAAGTACACAGTTATTAGTATATACCAATAATGTGGCTACTCATGCTTTACACTACCCCAATGGCTACTAGGGTGGAGAGAAGTTGTATGTTGAGTAGACAGTATCACCGAGAGACACGCAGCTACCACGGTATCTACCCCGCGAATTACCGCGACGCCATTTTTTGAGAGTGGATGAAAATTTCATGAATGAGGGCGCTATACACTTGGCTCCGTTTAGCGTTTTTTGAACGTTTTTTAGGAAAATATTAATGAATTCAAATCGGGCATCATCAAAAACCCCCATATTCCCGCACTTAGTAATAAAAAATGCCAAATATATGCCCAAAATATCAAAAACAAAATTGGCCGTGAGAAATACCAGTGCGCTGAGAGCCGGTGTAGAGCCACGTAGCTACTGCCACGACAGTGCAAGACAGCCGCTGTTGGTGTACCCGACCGTCTATGCAGCAAAAAACACACGGAACCTGGCCGCGTGTACGTCTAGTGGGTAGGAATCCATGTCTGACATCGGTGGTAGCTGTGTGATAACTGCCATGAAGAAATTGGCCGTGTAATGCGCACCCCTTGCAACACTGCTGCTAACACAGCGCCATAGTAAACAATGAATACTAAAAGGCATGATGTGGGATTTTGAAGAAATATTACAAAATTGTTCTGATTTCCTCTCAATGAGCCTTTAAATGTCACCAACTGTAATTTAAGTAGAGGTAAAAACAACCGAGATGAAAAAAATGCTCGACGAAAAATTGACTTTGACCCATTCAAATGGTTGAAATAAAATTGTATTTCAAGGTGTAGCAACTTTTGTGTACTTATGGTTCAATAATCCTTAAAAGAAGGCTAATATTTGTATCTACAGGTTTTTGCCAATACGTATAAAATCAGCCTATTTTTGGCACATCAGCATTTTGTTGGATATACCTTATTGAAACCATCCCAGTTTTAGGCAATTCCACCTAAAAAAATGTGGAGTAAAGAAAAAAAAGTCATGTGTCATTTTTTTAACACATGAAACCCGGACTTTTGCACTCATTTTTGTCCACTAGTACTTAGGTGAGTTTAGCATGATCATGAAATGTCTTGTGGTTCTTATATTTCTTGAATAATTTTATCCGTAAGTACTAACATGTGTTTAGTATATTGCAGTATATGCATTGCAATGCATTATGGGATTGGTTTAAAACACCCCACCTACAATGTTTCAATGTAGTGGCATGAGCACAATGTTTTTGAAATTTGTTTTTTTTTTGGGGGGGGGTCCATCCTCAGGGTTGAGGGTTTCTGAGCACACCCTTGGTATTATTGCTTTAAAAAATAAAGTTTTCAAATGATGATTTAAATTAATTTTCCTTATATTTAAGTTACAGAAGTAACAGATTTTTTGATCAATTATATGAGAAGTTGCTATATCTCCTGGGCACAACAACATCTGTGACCAAACTGACTTAAAACTTTTGGATTTGAAATAAGCTCACATTTTATGACAACTTTGGGCATATTTTACCAAATGATTGATTTTCTGTGTTTATTTTTGGTAAAGTTTTGATTGTTTAGCAGCATTTACGTCATAAATACCTATCTGAAAGATAAAATTATGATGCCACCTTGATCAGCAGATGAATCTTAGAAATGATGACCACCTTACCTTGGATTCGGAGGGTTTCCTGATACTGGAACACAAACAACTCTTGCTTCTGCTGCTGTTCACTAAGATCTTTCTCTGTATCTTGTGTGAGCCACTTTAGCTGCTGGAATGCAGACTCAATCTCACGGTGGGAGTCGGGAATAGGCATCATGCCTTCTACTTGCTCGCCGTTCTATACACACAAAAATTAACAAGTGTGATGCCTGTCAATATGTAAACTGTTACTGGAGAAAACAATAGTTAAATTTCACTTTTCAGAACCTGTAGGATCCCATTTAGGTTAACTTGGCACAGTTTAAAAATACATTCTGTACTTTAAGCATTTACAAAATAAATTTCAGCTATATTTAGGGTATTCTCATGGGATGATTTATTTGTTTTAGTTATTGTGAAAAAAGGCCATTCTGAAACAGGAAATGGCTAAAAATAAGATATTGAGGTGAAAAAATGTGTGTGGTGTAATGTCCATTGCTCTAACTTTGATGAGAGTAGAGTATTTATTTGTTCATTTTTGGTGAGACTTCCCAAATTTCAGGTGGAACATAATCACTTTTCTACATATTACACCCCTCTATAGTTGAGATGTTTTCAAAGTTAGACCAATGGATAGATCTTTTCAAAAGCTTTCATTTGACACCTCAACTGACTTCTTGTGATGTTCTAAAAGTGCGAGCTCATTTTTTTCAAATTGGGGGAAACGGTTTGTGCTGAATATGCAAATTAGGTAATTAATATGCATGAAATTTGAAATTGTTATTTTTTTAAGTACATTGTGATACACCCATTACTTACCCAAAGACAATTTTCTATCATGTTTATTTAAAAAAAAAGTCAATCCCTCCCCTTCTACCTTAAGTGCTGCAAATGGTGCCTTAAGGAGAGGAGAGTAGACAAATATTATACAGGGTCATTTTTAAAATTGATCCAATCCAATCCAATGTTGAAAAGTATTCCACATTATTTGTGTAATGGTTATAGAATCCTAATGGTTAGACAAATAATATGACCTGATGACATCACATCAACCAAGTATGCATGTGTATCAATGGGTTCAATGGCTGCTGAAATTTCAAACCTTAAGATGAACAAATGCTTCTAACTACTCGGTGCTAATGTCTCACATAAAATTAATCTTACAGAAACACAGGAATATCAACAGAACGAAAAATAAACAAGACCTCCATGTCGAAATTGACAGAGGGTGGAAATATTTATTATTGCCTGATGATTTATCAGTATCTTGAATTTGAGACCAACGGCCATTTTAATCAGCAGACTAGACTCTTACACCGATGTAGGCTTACACAAAAGTATTGTGATATGCAGTGTGCAATTTGTTTGTTTGCAAGATGTCAATAGGTCAGACCCAGAGCTGGGTCAGACCCATCTGAAATTCAGTATTTGAAATCCATATTGAACTCCCTTAGTAATTGGGTGGTTTTACAAGAAATTCTTTGACACGGCCAGCTATTTCAAAAAAAATCCCTTAGAAATGGGTACATTTTTCTGGCAAAATATGACCCTCAGAAATGACCAATGAGTTAAAGATCCAGTTGCTAGAATCGCGAAATGTACCTTTAACCACCAAAAGCAGCATTTCCACGGAATTAAAAATGGGTCACAGGTCAAAAGACAAACACACATATGCTCTTTCAGGATTTACAAAACATCACCAAAATAAAATCCCAGGGTAATTGGATGAATGACATTTAAGCCTTAATCTAATGGGGAAACATGGGCATTTATCCAGAAACCCTTCCGCCTTTGGACTATTGAGATTCATTTGTTTTACAACACCCCTTTTTCTGCTTGACATTTGAATTCAATGAATCACACATCACCAGCATGGTATATTATTTACTGGCACAGTCAGTCTGCCTGTGAATTCCAAGTATTTAGGCCTGTAGACCATGACGTCACCTATTTTACAGGAAATGGTACACACTGGAATACTGCATGCCTTCATGTGATAGTATGTATGACACATTTTTCTAAGAAAATGCATGGGACCACAAGATGGTAAAGTGGTTGGTCTGCCCCTTTTGACAAGTGAGGTCTGGGTTTGATCAATGGTCAGGTTATGGTACAGCTTTACATTAAATTTAGTTTTCCAATCTTGCGATTTCCTTGGGTATTCTAACTTGTGTTCTCATGTTTCTAAAATTCTGTCCTTAAAATTACTGGCTTATGGCTTGATGTGTTGCTGAGCACATAACTGAGCACCTGTTGGATTGATAAGTAATTACATTTAGGAAAAAAAAAAAAGAAATAAAGTTTCCAGTTGGTTGCCCAAAAACAAAATGTATGATTTCCCCCTGATATGTCACAAACCACACCAAAGGTTTGCGTCAAATCAGTTGCACACCATGTTTTGCTGCAGTTCTTAAATAGTTCATAAAAACAAAACATATTTGATTTGCATAACTGCATTTTTTAATTTAATTTTTTATATGAATAACCCAGCATTTTGTCCATTTTTTGTCAACAACATAATCTTTTCTGGTGCCAAAGGATTTTGAATGAAATTATTATTGGACATTTTTACTCCTTTTCATGCAAAAAAGGCACTAGATGAGTTATATGTAATGTACGGATGATCCTAAAGTGATAGATCCCCTTTAGGGAGAGAGTACCAACATGCCTACTACAACACAGGAAGATACTTAATTGTGTACCAATGTATAGCTCTGGTTCTCTTCTTTCCATTGATACTAAAAAATGAAAGTTTCCAATTAAGCCTGGGGGGCCACACTCATATGTAAATGTTGTAAGCACGCAGTGAATTATTGAATTTTAAAAGTACCCTAAGCTAGATGCCAAAAAACTTCTTCCCAAACCCGACCCTAAACAAGGATTTTACACAAGCAAAGATACCCTAACCGAGGACTCGGATGAAATATATACCCTAAACAAGGATGTAATGCTGCATGAAAAACACCATAAGTGAGGATTTGGGATTTGATATGAAATAAGTCCCCCGAAATAAGGATGACATGAAACTGGAACAGGGGTAGTGCTAGTGTTAACTTGACAAGGGGTTTAGTGGACCTTAAGCTTATAGCAATATGGAATTCTCAAAATCATTATTTGGACCATTATATTTTGAGCAAAAAATAGACGATCATGAAATCATGCTTTACTTCAAGCATGATATTTGTAAAGGCTTGCCATTTATAATTGTGCGCATCATTTTTTCTACTGATGATCATGGTTTTATTACAATTATCAGTATTTTCTAATATTTATATGACCCGCTGATGTGCAATGAATTACGTTAATTGGCCATAGCCAATAACAAATCCGAATCGGGAAAGAACCAATTAGAAGCGAGTTCACTAAACCCCCCGCCCAAGCGAGATGTGACACGTACACCGCCTCTTTTCGGCTGGGCCGGTTACTGCAAAACCTGGCGTCATTGCATGGCTAAGGAAATACAATGGAAAAGTGACGATTTTGGCCTGGGTATATCCAGGGATATATCGGCGATAAAGATGACTTTATGATGATGCCTGATATAAAATCGAAGTTTCAGTTATGACAATTTATTCGGAGCTGAGTTAGTACAAAAGTGAAAAAGGACGGTTTAGGCTAATGTTTAAATTACCGAGCACTATCTTGACGACAAAATTAATCTCGATGCATTATCGGGGACGGACGCACTACTCATCCGTTACTTCCGGGTATAAATAACGCCAGACGGTGCAGATCTCAGTACCGGAAAACCGTATTAAAGATGCACAAAACACGTGCCGCCAAAATGTGGTTGTAAAATCGCTGTCATATTATGCCAGTAAGTAATGAATACATCACCTGTAGTTGGATAATTTTAACATACCCTAAGCGAGGATAGTCCTATAAAAAACACCCTTTCTTCTGCTAAATCGGCTATTTTGAGACCCTAAACGCGGATCCGCGCCGATCCGCGTTTTGCCTTTCAAAAGCACCCTAAATCTGCATTTTCTTTCACGCGGGTGCTTACAAGTATTATTTTGAGTGGCCCCCCTGGGCAATTAAGTCAGAATGGCACCATTAAGTTTGCACACCTGTAAAACTTGTCAATTTCCATAGAGTCACAGAGTAGAATGGGGGAAATTCAATTTTCACCAACAAATCAGATTTTCATACAGATTTTGACTCTAAATGATGGCAAATATACACAGTGTTTTAGTGCCATAATGTTTTTGAAGCAGTAAAATTGCAAATATCAATTTTCCACCATATATCCATTATGTTCAGACTTGCTTTGGCTTACGATGTCACTATGACGACACAATAGGAATGTTTGTAGGCCTTCTTATTTTGATACCAACAGAAAGAAAAAACTCTAACATATCCTGTGGTACCAAATTTATAGGAATCAAACTTTTAATAAGGCCTAAAAAAATATGTTTGTTTGCCCTTTTGGCCTGAAAATCGGGAGGGTCGGTCGGTCGATCTTTTTTTTTTTTTTTTTTAATACAAGACGCAAGAGAAATGTAATGTCTTCAAATTTTATGTTATCTAAACAGGTTTAATGTTTTTCAAAACAACAAAATGAGTTCACCGCGACCAACATTCTGCCAAGCCAAGGGCCATTTGGTAGTGCAGCCACCAATACCGTTTCCAACTGTAGCACGGAATACTTTGTATCTAGTATGTACTTCTGGTACAAACTGTCAAATGTAGCATCCAAATTGACAGATGCGATGATGTGGTTAAATACAACGGAAGCATCGTATTTTGCTGTGTAGCTGTCAGATGCCATCTTTAAATCACATACAAGGTTGCCAGCATTGTACCGTGTATTTCATGGACTATATTAAAAATATCTAAAAATGTGTCAAAAATTATATCAAATTTGAAGTTTGTTTTGTTCAACCTCATTAAATTAACTCATTTTATGTTTATTTTTTATTTGTCCTACACTTTTTGGTGAATGAATATGATGTAGATAAAAAATAATCAAACATACACGCTGTTATTTTTACACATTCCTACGTTCATCAAACGACCTGTATAAAAATGCTGAAACTCATCCCCTTTCCATCTTTACACATGAATGTTTACATATACGTAGAACTTTGCATTAAAAGAAAAGGGGACAGGAGCGAGATTAGTCTTTGCTTAAAAAACATGAGCGGCACAATTTTATGAATGAAATACCTACAGGAAAATATGTTGTGGTTTACATTTGACGTACATATTCAAATGTGCATCATACTGCCGGAGAACGCTTGGAATTGGTTTGCCCCAAGCTTTGGGGGGGGGGTTGTATTTCAGGATATTGGTTTAAAATTCATTTTGGGGTAGTTTAATTTGTATTTTAATTTTTGTTTTCTTCTAAATCCAAAATTTAAAAATTAAAAAAAAAAAAAAAAAAAAGGCGACCCAAGATTTCCGATATTTTGGGTCGGTCGGAAAAGGGCAAACAAACCTTTTTTTTTTAGGCCTGAGGAGATTATAAAAGAATTATAAAATGGGTCACAGGTCAAAAGACAAACACACATGCTCTCTTAAGGATTTACAAAACGTCACCAAAACAAAATACCTGGATAATTGGATGAATGACATTTAAGCCTTAATCCATTTTAGACAAGCCCTCTCCTCACCCCCACATCTTAACAACATAACAAATACTGAGACTTACCGCTGCTTGAGACACAAGTTGCTGTTCCTGTTCTAAGCAGTGCCGAATCGTACGCACAAAGTTCAATGGGTTGCTGCTGAAACGATTCTGAAAAAGATGCACAAAACAACATCAAAATATTAATGCATGTCAAAGTGTAATTGGAGACCCCCGAGAGGGGTTTTATGTCAATATGGTTCACTTCAGAAAAGCACCATTATGATATACTTAGCTCAGTCATAGCCCTTCTTCATTCACAATAGACAATGCGCAGAACAATAAAGAGGAATAAAAGCAAACCTGTGAAACCAATTTGATTAAGATGGATAGCCTTTCTATTTTTTTTTCTCAATATAAAATAACCCTCTTTCCTAGTAAGGTAATTCCTTATTATTTTGGGGCTATTTCTGGTTCAAGGATACATTATCATTTGATATTCCTAGAAGAACAGGAAATGAAATGCCCAAGTATTAACAATAATAGTTCTTGTTATTTAAGCTTGCCATCTATTTGATGTTTAAGTGGAGAAAAATATTTTTACTTTAATACAATAATAGAGGGAACATCCTGATATTTGTGAAACTACTCTAACTGGAAAGTGCTATCTACACATATTCACTTCCTTCCCAACTGTTTTACAAAACTAAAACAAAACACGAATGTCCCAATTTTTTTTCCCTATACAAATTGTTTTAACTTTATATCCCTATACATTGCTGGTGTAATCATTTTATTAACGAGAAATAAGCATTAATTATAGAATAAATCTATTGGTTTTAGGCATTGTTTTACTAGCTTTGATATTAAACTGATAAAATTGACTACAGTGACAGCCACCTCAATATTGACTACAAATATGCCACCCGCTCGCTCGCTCACTCCCTCGCTCCCTCCCTCCCTCCCTCACTCATATATATTCAGTGAAGGTCTGTTTATTGTACAAAATACATCCTGTATTTGCATTACTGGTAATAGCAATTCTAAACCCAAGCTTAAGCCCCAACATTTTAGAAGCAAAAACATTATAGGCCTACACACTTTACTGTTCAACTTTGCTTCCTTTCACAAATACCACTGTTCAGATTTGTGCAGTTTAATTTGATTTAATTAATGCTGTCACCTATCTGTTTGAATTAAACCTGTTTTGCAATATTACTGTATGCTAGAGCACTTGGTTATCCACCATGGAAATTGTTTTTACAATCAACTATATCCTGACAATTTGTTTTGAAACAGGCCTCCTCCTCACAAAATATTTTGTTAATCTAAATCCTTGCACTTCTGCAGTCTTAACATAACTTTAATCATGCAAGACCCTATACTTGCCCTTGTCTTTCATATGACAATGATTGAAGCTGTATGCAATACAATTTGGCCACTCCTCAGGTGTGATCATGATCTATGTATCCTATTATGGCACGCACTCATCACGTGTCAATACAAAACACTCTTGTAACCGAAACCTATCAAGTAAGCTGGATCTAATCGCAACCGCTACCTGTCCGCCTACCAGTCAGTGCGTACGTCCACCAATCTCAGTCCTAACGTGCGTTGCTGATGCCATCAAGAACCACGTCCAAATTAATATTGTAATCACACAATTTTAATAATCACACTTTTTTTTGTAGCTGATTACAATGCTAGTCAATTAGTGCACCCACCCTGGTTGACATAATTCACTTTGCATTTTGGTAACGGATCAGTAACCATTTACCTTTACAACAAAATTATTCTAGTTGCAAGTTCAGCATTTAGGGTAACAAGCAGTAATCAGTGACGAACATAATTATCCATTAATTTGTGCACAACATGCTATTCTCTTCAGAAAAGTTTTTTACTTGATACATAATTATGACATGTAAATTCATTCAACTTCATCACTATTCAATTTTGGCAATATACTGATAGTTGCTTTTACTGTAAAACAGTTTATAAAGGCTGACTCACGAAAATTTCAAAATATAATATTTTTTGTGTAGTAATTAAATATCAACTAGAACTAAAGATAGTAACCTAATTAAAATGCACAATTCCAAGTTAGAGGTTGATCCAGATTTTTCATTTTCACGCCGTTAATATTTATGCACATATAACGTGCCATAATGATCTGTGTATACACAAAAATTCTGGATCCAGATTTTAATAAAACGTTGTGATTTTCTATATGCAGGACTTTTCGATTTTGAGCTAGTTTACTTCACACAGTGGATTCAGTGTATGGACAAGCATTATTGTCCACAAACCGATTTGTTTTAACATTTAGTGCCCCCTCATCGGAAAATCTCCCATAGCCTTTAAGGTGGAATTACCCCTTGTGAGGGCTAAAAATAACTATTACAAATTTAAAAGTTTGGAAAGTATATTCCTTTCTTGCTTTTTGTTTACATCATCAGAGCTTCCATTCAAAAGTTTGGTCGAAAATGTAACTTTGCAAATGGAATTTACTATGATATTTCTAAATGTATTTATTGGTTGTTCTTCAAGCTGCGATTTTAATTTTTTTCACCTTGAGGCTCTACCTGCAAATGACCACTCTGCAAAGAGTGAATACCGTCATTAAATTACCAAGCTCATAATAACAGATTCAGTATGAAAGTATTTTTGGTTGTAAAAAAATACAATCGCGGTCTCTCTCGTACCGTAGTATCGTCCTGCCGCGGGTTTGTGAATGGGGTTAAAGGTCACCTGAGGTCACCAACATGTCACCCCACCCCACCCCCCTCCACAATGCACCCACCCCACCGCCCCTCCCAATGCACCCCTCCCGGATGCACCCCAACACCCCAACACCAAAAAACCAACACACAACCCCCCACACCCACCCTTCCCCCTCCATATGATTCACCTACAAGATGTATGGTTATAGTAGTTCGTTCATTAGCAATTAGCCCGCTTATCACAAACTTTAAATGGCAACCATAATAGGCTTTCGTGGCCGTGAGATGAATTTGCTCCTCCGATTTAACCGTTTTTCAAAAATAGAGCGATTAACGGGATTTTTTTTAAGCATATTTAATTATCTCATTTGCATAGTATTTTTTTGCCAAAAAGGCCCAACAACTCTTCAAAAACCCGCTTCCATCCCCCAAGTTTTATACGCCTTATGGAACTGCCGATAACTTGTACACAGCCTTGCCAGGAACTTTCCCTTAAATTGGCAAATTAGATACTTATTAGCTAATTTTATGCCAACAATCCAATCAGTAGCTGGTGAGTTGGCGGCATCATAAGTGGTTGTGCGCAGCTGGAATTTGGTCGGCAATGAGTCTGCTCCCAGCGGGAGCGGGAGAGAAGAGCAAGGCCAACTGGACATACTCGGCGACTACAGAAGATAAGTCGCCGAATTGCAGTCTTTACAGCAACATGTTATAAGGTCTGTAAGTGATCGGGGACTGAACAAGTTGCATCGCCGATTTAACATGCTTGATCTTGTTGATTTTATGATGCTAGGCAATTCAGTATCTCTTGTCTCGTTGAAGGCGGGGGAAATCTCAGACTAATCATTCACTAATCATTGGGATAAAATGTAAATTTGCACATTTGAAAAGAATGTAGCCGATTGAAAAAATGTGGTCTTGTGTAGGTGGGGAGAGAAGTTGGGTCTGGGAGCTGTCTTCTGTGTGACTGTACCTTAAAGGCTGACTCAGAGATTTCCGATGAGGGCGCACTCAATTTTCAAAAAAATCATGTTTTTCAAATACATAATGCCTGTCCATATACTAATCATTGTGTGAAATTACTAAGCTCAAATCGAAGTCCTTCATATAGAAAATCACAACTTTGTTATAAAATCCGGATCCAGAAATTTTCTTATACACGGTATCCTATGGCACTGTTATACTGTGCATAATTGCTTACTGCATGAAAATGGCTAAAATCCGATCATCGGTAACGTTGGAAGTTAAGCATTTAGGTGACTATCTTTAGTTTAAGGACTATTTCTAATTACTACATAAACAAATTTTATTCGACCAATCTCTGAGTTAAAGCCTTAATATGTAATAAATTTAAGGAATTGTGTGCTTTTTGGAAGAAAACTTCTGAGATGTTGATCAACTATTTTCAAATACAAAATTTCCCAATATTACAAAAAAAATTGAAAATGCAGAAATTGTTCCTGAGAGAAAAACTGGTATTCATGAGTATTTCACCATACATCTAGTGATATATAATAGAATTGCTTATTGTTTATTTTTTTGTACATCCATGGAGATTGAAGTTAAGGCTATGCCCAGTTCTAGGAACCCATCATCATAGGGCACCCGTTTTGTTTATGTTTATATATATTATATATATAAATATATATATATATATATATATCAACGATTACTTTGGTGCTACATCTTGCACGTGTGAACAATTTCCACCCTGCTCTCAAGTTCACCTGGGACATCTTGGAAGACAAAATCACCTTCTTGGATCTGGCTGTGTCAATTAACCATAATCAACACTCCTTGACCACGTCCATCCACCAAGACCACTGATGCTCATAACTACTTACTACACTCGTGGAGCCATCCACCTAAATGTAGGGAATCGACTCCGTATTCACAGCTCTTACGGTTGCGCTGCATTCTTTTTCGAAGGGAATATCCTGCCAATACAATTCAGAATTCCGTACAGCGAGTATCAGCAATTGATAGAAATAAAGCACTCCAACCAGCTGACAAACAAGATCATGATATAAAATCAAATCCCATAAATTGATTTATTCCAAACTTGAATAGAGTTAAAGATGAACTTTCCTCCACAAATTCTTTGAGTTTCAAGAAGACTATTTTGGTGTTTTTATTTTTATTTTTTTTTTTAAATTCCCTAATTTTTCCATTAACTATTTTCCAGACAAGATGGAAAGTCTTTTTAAGCCCAAACTCCAGAGATGCGTTTATAAAAAAAATATCTAAAATCTCAAGTTGGCTTTTAAATCAAGGTGAAAATACGAACATAAAAACACCTGATATTTAAAATAGAAACACCCAATCTGAAAAATCTAATGCTGAGAATTTTCTAAATTAATTTCCTTTCATACGGCATTCTTGTTTTTATCAGCAAGGGAGTTGTAGTTTCTTCTACGAAAAATTAAGAAAAGTGGGTACTTCAATATTTCCAAAAATACTCAACCAAAAACGGAATAGTACTATGTTGCGACCCCCTGCTCTTATTTTTGATGACACACAAAAAATTAAAAATTGCAAGAATGTTTTTTTATGGTTAGAGAAATATCAAACAAACACCAAACTTATAACTCATCAATTACTTGAGAAAAAATAAAAAAATGTAATATTTTTTTCAAAATTAACCCTAAAAAGATGTTTTATTGTAACAATATTAAGCCAAGAAACCTTCTGTTGGAATTTTGTCAACAAATTATTTGAAATATCTCCAAAACGCCTTTTTGAAAAAAATTGGTGTTCATGTTTATTTCATCAATACGAACATTTCACTACAGTTTCATCAAGATCTGACATGACACTGTAACCAATGATCCAACCTTAAAGAAACATTTTAAAAAAAAAATCAGAATGCCACGTTAACTCACCTGAAGGTAAACCGCTTTCCAATCTTGCATCAAATATGATAACAGAACTCTCCAGTGCTGTGATTTGCTTTCATTGTAAATGCTTTAAATGCATAGGAGGTAGCCAGGACAATGAAATACACACAAGCATATTGAAACATAATGATATAGCTGGTATCAGAACAAAAAAGTTCCTGCTTTTATATAGTGCTGGTTTTGTGTACAACATTAGGAAATGCATCACAAAATCTAAGAAAACCAGGAAATGCCTCCCAACTATTATTAGTCTCTGGTTTCCTGGAATCATGTTTGCATGTTTTCCTGATGTGTCCAGTGGATGTGCTACCTCACATGTAATGTAAACAGCATTCAAGTTATTTTAAGGCCAGGGGTGCATATTATAATGATGCAATGAAAGTTGAGTGGCATTTCCCTTAAAAAACATTCTGCACAAAACACAACTTCTGTGCAACCTAAGTTGTATTTTATGCCATATAAGGCCTTTAACAAAATTGTTTTAACTTCATCAAAACTAAACGAGAGCATCAATGATGCAGAAGACTATCAAGTGATATAACATTCTCATCAATGACAAAAGTTAAGACAGAAGGCACACACTGAAACACACACACACATTGCACACACACCACATTCAAACACCCCACACATACAGACTTTCTATGCCGTGGCCTTGGGGGACTTTACAGGTTGAGGTTTGGAGGGTTTCATGACTCCCCTGAGGAACAATCACTTTCCCAAGAATTTTACACAAAAATTTTATATACCATATGTGAGAGTCATATAAGACAACACAAAATCGCAATAAAAAATGAATTTTATTATTGGGGCTGAAATATTAGTGGCAAAAAAGGTTTTCAAACAAGCCAAAATTGGGAAAAGATGGAAAAATTAAAATGAGCCTTGCGCTTACAACATGCACTTTTAAAACTTAATTATGTTGAATCTCTAGAGACCTCACTACATATATTTAACACAAAAAAAGGCTATGGTAGGCAATCCTGTATTATTTTATGGGTGTTGCAAAATTTTCCAGAGAGGTTGTACAGGGTGTCCAAAAAAGTGTACAAGCAGATAACACTCAAATTCTCAAAAAACTGCTTAGGCTGTGAATTCCTTTTTATGGAGGATAACTCTGAATATTCCTAATAAACACCTCCCCCACCCCCCCCCAATGAGTTTTACATGAAAATAAAAGCCCTCAAATAAACGCCCACAAATTTTTCATGGAAAATAGCTCTCACCTGAAAAAAGTCCAATAGTCATATCAGCGCAAATTGAGTACAAGCAGTCCCCAGGTTTCGCGAGCACCTGACTTTGTTAAGAGAACTACTTGTTTAAACAACGTTTCTCGTCAATTACAAGTTTATGACCGTATGACCCCAACCTTCGAGAAAATAGCCGGACAGACAGACGACACACATGGCGATTATAATATTGATTGATAACAGATGCAGCAATAAGACACTAAAAATTGTGACCCGATATGCTTTGATCCTGTTTGTAATTACATTGTAATAGTTGTTTGATTGGAAGATGGGGTGTAAACACATACATAAATCCTGTGCGTACCAGCCAATCAAAATGGTAGTATTCACAGGTCAACGGCGTGTCCACTCGTTGTGATCACATGATCAAATGATGTGACGCAATGTACCATTGTGCAACTATGGAAAATGATATTTAAAGAGTAAAATAAATTAGTGGTCGTAAAGGCAAGAAAATCGCAAGCATCTGGCATAGCATGCTATGACATTGTCGCTGGCCTGGCCAGTGATTTTTGCCCTATTTGTCTTTGTGTGATGACACAATCGCTACATCCGGAACTTGGGGCATTTTCTCACGCAGTGCGGTGGGGACTTTTGTGAGATTTTATGGTCATAGGGTTCAAATATGGAAAAGAGATAATTAAGATAATTAGGCCTGCAAAAAGACCTAAAAAGTTTAGACCTTTTGGGGATAATTCTACTGAAACTGATTTTAGCAATTTTTTCCAGTACATGTATCTTTTGTAGCTCATTATCCATTTAGCCACATGCTCGTCCCGCACAAATACTCCCGCTCTCATCATCATTTTTTCATTTTATCAGTACCCCCCATTAGATGTCGATCAAAAAGATTGCACACAAGACATCAATTACAAAATAATAAAGCACCCTATAACGTATCATAACGAGTTACAAAATCAACAGGCAGAAACCAGAATTAAGAACCATAAAGAAAAGCAACAACAGCCACGCGAAAAAAGCATGGGACATGTAATGGATATCTGACCATATAAGCCAACATGTCATCCTTGGCTTGAACACTGGCTTTTCATTAATAGCGTGGACTTTTTAAAGTGGTGTTTGTTCTTGATTGTCTTTGGCCCCCCCCCCCCCCGATTACCAGATGAAGTATCGATTTTGATATCAGTAGAAGGCTATATTTTCTCATTGTTGTCCTGAATATTGAGCCCTTGAATCCATTCATTCCCAAGTGCCGTTTAATGGTTAACATCAATATTAGAACGTATTGAATAGGGCTTTTGCAATATGCATGATTGCTCAACATCAAACTTGCAAGTTTGTTTCCCCACAGTACTTGATGGAATGTGTGGTCAAGTGCCAGGCTCTTATATCCAGTAAAGAACACCAATAGAAATAAAGAGGAAACAAGACCTGAACTTGTACTCGTAAGAACTTGACTCTCAGGCCTATTTTGTACAGTATATTACACACCACAGTGCAACCTGGGTTGCATCCAACAATAGGGTTTTTGCAATAAAATCATTGACCTAAATAATGGCTGAAAGGACGTTAAAGGGCCATTGCCTGATTAACTACTAGACCTTGTCCCCAGAACCCAGGATTTACCAGAGGTGGTAAATTTGTATTGAAGAAAGCTTATCTAGTTTTTCTTATTTACCCTGTGAAATCTAGGGTTAAAGGATGTTTGGTTTCGGAAGTGTTAAGTTGGGAGGTAATTCTATTAAGATGAAAAACTTTATAATCAAGTGAGTGATCCCAGCTCTAACCATAACCCTGACGTCGGTTTCTAGCCTATCTCCCATGAGGAACTGAAGGAGTGAGGAAGAGGGGAACAAGAAAGTCGCGCAAAATTCGGGTGAGTCGAACCAGGCCCTTCGGGCCCCAGCCCCATGACCGGGATAGCACGCTACGGCCAGTGTCGCTGGCCCGGCCAGCGATTTCGTGCCCATGTGAGTCTTGGTTTGATGACGTCATCTTTACTTTCTGGACTTAGTGCATTTTTCTCAAATTAACACAGTGAGTTTTGGTGAGATTTTGCTGTGATTAGGTTAAAGAGACATAGATTTCCAGAACAGAAGCGCCCCAATTTTTTTCGACCTGGTTTTTGGCATATTGGGAAGCTTTCCAAGTACTTAGTTCACACCTGAAGGGAATAAGCCGAATACGCCGTCTTTATGTAATAAGGTGATGATTTAGTATTCGTCGTGGCACGACAGAAAGTCAAAGCACGGGGTTCTATGGGGAAAAATTACGATAGTAAGTCAGTTCAAAACAGTTTGCGTTTTCTTTTGTATTGTCCAATAAAACATTCGAAACGGTTGGTAGGTGGTCTTACGAATCGATCCAGTTGCAATTTGTGATGAAATCGTATCCTCAAAAACTCCTTCTGGTGCACTTTAAATGGTTTTCCACAAATTATGTTATTTGCATTGTGGTTAAGTTTGATTGTGATTTTGCATTGTGGTTAGTTCCTTGGTATTGCTTCTCAGAAGTGGATGAATTACTTCCGTTGGGGTTTACATCCTGTAAAAGTCTGTCAACTTCAAGATGATTGCAGATATTATGACTAGCTTACCCATAATCCCAGAAATACAGGGTTAAACATTACTTTTTCATAATACCCTAATTGTTGGGGTGTTTGTATTGCAAGATAAAATGCCTCATGACAAAATATGCTGGTTTATTTTGTGAGATAAGGCAATGTAATGTGAGTACCTTCTTTTGGCGTAACAAAATCCAGTTGAATAATACAAAAATAGGATGTTTTACTGGTAATCATAGTTCTGTATTAATGCTCTGGGCAGAGTTTTTAAAACGGGGATCATTTATCATAGGTAATTTGTTTAATTTTTCAGTTCCATTGCAACATTGACATATACTTGTGCTAGAGTTGTGTATGCAAGGATCATGTCTTTATTTTGCACAGGAAAGAAATCCACAGCATTGTTTTTTGGGATGTGCAGCCCCAATTTTTTTTCTGAGTTCTATTTGCCTTGTACTTGTTAAACCAGTACCTCAAAATAAATATATGGCCCCATATCTTCAAACGATGTTTAACGCATAATCAACTGTTTAAATCGCAATTTTAAAAAAAAAACCCGCTAAAATAAACGCAATTCTCAAAGCATGGTTAACTTTAAACGTCTGTTTTTTTAAATTTTAGCCGAACATAGTTAAATATGCCTAAAAACGGTTAAACTTAGACTGGTCAGGGGGGATAGTTTAAGGCTGTGTTTACTTCACGGTTTTGCCTCAACGGCCTGATTTTCAGCTCTATGTGCTACTCGTGGTTAGACCAGTTAACTCCTTCTCTTATTTTTCTTTCTGCGTCCTCAGTTGATTTATTCTTCGTTCCTCCATTTGTTTACTTTGCTCTATTTTGATGCTCGTGTTATCTGTAAATAGTATTGAATGATAGCCAGTGCAGCACATGATATAGAGTTTTAATGGCCTGGGTTGTTGTCTCCAAACCATTCAAAACTTCTAAAGCTCCTTGCGTAACGAGACATTGCGAAATTATCCGTGTGGGCTTCCTGCATAGCATTTACATCTACGGGAGGCATTGTCTGATCAATAAATATTCTTCATGCACACGTAATGATATAGCGAAGATAAGTCACAGTTCGGTGGATGATATTTTCGGCGTTTAAATACAGTGGTTAGCTAAACGGCACTTGTAAGATATTAACCTGCGTTTTTTAAACAGTGCGTTTAGCTAACCACAGTACGCCTAAACCCAACGTTATTTTAAATCCATTTGAGGAATACGGCCCCTATTTAGTATATTACTTCATAACCAGCACCGTTCTGGAAATACCACAGTTTTATTTATTTGAACATACGCTTGTTAATACAGCTGGGCACATTGTCTTGTGACGCGTGAGTGCTACAAAATACAAACACTTATAAACATAGATACAGATATTTGAAAGAGATAGGTGTGTAGGGAAAAAATCCATCTCTCAATGCTTTGACACTGGTCACTACAAAACATAGTTGATAAATGTGTGCACCACCTTGATGTGTGGCAGGGTGCTGACCGGAAATCAAGTGTGTGACATGGTGTGTCAAATCCATTCGAAAGTGTTGTACTTTCTCTCTTACATGTTCCACACATCCACTGTACACCCACTATATACCAAAGTATAATCATTACACTTTCCATTCACACACCCAAGGACCAACCGGGGGGGGGGGGGGTGGGGGGGGGGGTGGGGGGAATTTTGACAGCAATTCAAACGTCCATCAACTTCCGTGGTGCTAGTCCTTTTTCAAAGACTTATAACGGTAGGAGGGCGCTTTTACTCATTCGACGGTTACACACAGCTTTGACTAAATACACTAGGCCTGGTACCGAATATTTAAATCTAATGACCGTATTGGAAATTACACTATTTTTGGCAGCGGGGTTAATCACTAACACCCGGGACGGATATTTGAAGTCAAATATTTTTCTTATTTATCATGATATTACTAAGATCTTTTGAACAAAGGTTTAAGAGGATTCTTATTGTCCTCTGGGACCGAACTGCCATAGTAATGCACGTGCAGTTCCACAAATTACCGTTTCGAAATCCCAGATGCCCAATCAGCAGAATTGTGTCTTACCCCCCCCCCCTGGACCCAACACCCTCCATCCAAACACACACACATGCCCATGACACAATACAAATTCGCACGCACGCACGCACTTATTTCACATTTTCAACAAATAAACCCACCAAATACATAACGATCAACTGAAGTAGCATCCATATCTAAGTAAAAATTAAAACAGGATACCCATTCACATTAAAGCGTTTTAATTTAAGGAACATCAAGATGGAATTACATTTGGCAAATTTTAAGACTTGTTCTACTGTCGCATGTTCTTATAAAGGATTTGCCGACTTAATCAAATAAATTTATCAAAGGTTTGATAGATTCACGTGTGAGAATGGGCATTGAGTGGAGATTAACAACCTTACTACCTAATATAAAATGCAACTGAGTATCTAATTACCTTACTAACTTATTCCAAAAATCATAACCTGCATTGCAAAGAGAATTTCTCACAGACGCTCATTTCCGAATTCCGAATGTCATTAAACGCTTTGCATTCTAATATAAAATGTTTCACATCCTCCAGACCATCTTGCAAAGGGTGCAAGTGGCCAGAATGTCTGTACCAAATACATAATTTTCCTATCCAAGCCAATGTATTAGAGCGTGCTTTAAATTTAAACTTGCACCATAAAAATCAGCTATCACGAGATATTCCTCAAGAAAAGGTGCAGTTTTAAATAGAATATAGTATGAATCCCAGGTGTTGTCACAGACAATATTACGTTTGAATTAATCCCCACTTGCAAGTTCACAGTGCTGGTTATTATTTACTATATAAATGCATTAAAGACAAGTTTAGGCCATCTATTTAATCCATACCAAAAATTCTAGAGACATATTTGGCTTAACTAGAGCATGAGTGCTTTTAAGATCATTCCAGCCAGAGTCATCCAAAAGAGCCACCGCAGGAGTGTTTCTGGGCGCTTTTAAGATGGCTCTAGCCATTTGGAGCTGTAAGTTATTGAGCCTCTTATAATCGCTTGTGCTAAAGAAGAAACACGCCAGCATAATTGATCGCTGGGAGCGCCACATTCATTCATAGGATATTTCCAAAATATACACGTTGAATCATCCTGGTTATCATAATGGCTTAATGTCACCAATTAATCTATTGCCCTTCTATATTGCAGAAACATGAAGATGACGTAGAGGTTTCTAGTAATGTGCACACCCAAGTAGTTGTATGTTTCGCCTCGTGTGAGTCCTCACCGAGTTGCTAAAATCTGTGCTTATTAGTATGTTTACCGACAATTAGGACATGAGTTATCGTGAATTAAATGTCAAATGCCATTTAATTGGAAAAATCAGCGGCAACATCAAGCAATACGTTGTAAGTCATGTTCGTTATCAGCAACCAAAATGACACCATCAGCCCAGAAAAGACATTTAAGATTACACCCAAAACATGATATACCAACATCATGATCAATTACGCATTTTAATTAAGCTACGCAACCCCACTTGTTATCGTAATTGGTAAAGCGCCGCCACTATTAATACGGAGGTTGGCCGGTTCGAGTCCGGCTACGTGCATGTTTTTTTTTTTTTTCACACTTGTGTGGGCTAGCCATTTCCATCGCAAATATTAATAATATTCACCCTTATCACAGGGCTCCAGCACAACAGTATTCGGTTCTGACATATCGACCTTTCGACCTAACACCTATAGATAATAGCTATCTTCCTCTACCAACCCTGGCTTGTTGCTTAATTGGTAAGTTTTGTGCACAAATAAGCCAGTTTCAGGCCACAAAATCTGCCAACAGTTTCTCAATCTACTGATAATCATTGTTTTATTGGCATGAGTTTTGCTATATTTAGTAGTATTTGTTTTAAAAGATATATCGCAGTCCTCCGACCGCTAGTGTCTTCTGCCATTGTGGTTTGTGAATGATAGGCCTCATATGACCTTTGACTTTGATATGTTACCTTTGAGCTCATAAACAAGAGGGTTTCCATAATATCCATCAACCAAATTTGGTTCCAATTGAGGTCAATTTTACATGTTCACCCTATCTTACAACTTGATCTAACATGACCTTGACATTGGTATGTGACCTTTGACATTGGTATGTGGCCTTTGACCTTGGTATGTGACATTTGACCTCATCAACAAATGAGGGATCAGGACTGGGTTGTACAGATGACTCAAGTTTGGCTTAAATCCATTGAAGTATGCAGATATTACAACAACACACAATGTCAACAACAGACAACAACAGTGGACAAGGTGATCCCTAAGTGTCTTCCTGCCTTATGGCAGGTGACACAAAAATTGTAGGATGCTTATTTGAGGGAAAGCATTTATGACAAACAATACAATATGTGTTTCAGGTGTGATATTTTGATTACTCTTAAATCGTAATTTGACCTCTTCACATAAAAGAATGCTGGAATAAAGAGTATTTTCTTTCCACATGTAGTTTACCCAGTTGATTTTAATTTTGTTTTCCTAACTTTGATGATTCCCAGCATTGTTCAACTTTATCAGCAAAATCAGCAATGCCTCTTTCAATGTTGTCATCCTTATAGTGTTAGCAAAACAACATCCAAATTCTTTTTAGAGCACTTGACAATCACACTCTTCTTGAGTATCAAAATCAAACCAAAATACTTGCTTGGACTGAGTGAAAATATTTGCCAAGGGTAGGCCTACATTTTGGGAGGCCATACCCAAGCAGGACATCCACCTTAGAATACAAGTCCCCCCCCCAAATGTTTGTATCACAATACCCCACAGACCACTGTGTTGTAATTTCTGTTGTTTACTGAAAGAAAATTCAAAATGGTAAATTTCTTCCAAACATAGATTGAATCTGCATGTAAGATTAGGAACACATAATATACTTAAAGGCTAACGGTTCAGATGATATAAAAATGTTAATTAAGTCTGGTGGGGGAGGTATAGGGTTGAGGCTGTGGATCCCCTTTGAGATATTGCCAGGTAGTCCCACAGAGCTTGGCTTGCAGACCTTTCACAAGAGTCTGCATGAAATGTTTTGATGGTTTTGGGGTGGGAGGGAGTAAACATTGACCTGTTTCCAAATCTTGATGATGCAATTTGTCATCCTTGAGCATTTTGAGATATGTGAAGGGGGGTAAATTAACAAGGGTGACACATTTGTAAATGTTTTATATGGGATTATAAGTATATAGACATGTTCATCTGGTTCTATGAATTAAAAAAGACCTGTAACAGAGATGCCAATGGGAGTTGGAAAAAAATCTGAAAATGCGAACGGAGTGAGCGAAGCGACCGGAGTATCGCCCCTAACGGCCGGGGGTCCAGGGGCCCGCTTAAGGGCCCCTGGTGGGGTCCAGGGGCAACGGCATGGTGGGGGTCGAGGGGCGAAGGCCCTCGAAGCCAGAGGGTTTCTGCACATTTAGAGCTACAGGAAAGACCATTTCTGAGAGTAAAATATCATTCCACAAATTAACTGTAAATGTGAAGAATGGGGCTAAGTTCTGGGTCCAAATCATCTCACTAGTTTGATCAAATTCAACTTCCAGATATAAAAAGGCCAAAGTAAACATAATGATAATGATTATTGATACAAGACACACTTTGGGGCTTTGCCTTTGCAGTTCATTTCCTTGGCATCAAGTTGATCTAGCTACAGTTGCAACCATGCAATCAGTGTTGGATCAAAATTTTGAAGACTTGCCGTCACTTAACACTGTTTACAACCTACCCAGTGAAGTTGTCTTCCTATGTAAACTGCAAAGTTATCGCCATTCTCTTTGAGTAAACGCCGTTGAAATGTGTCCTTTACTTTCTCAATGTCTTTTAAATTGTTTCCAAGGCTTGTAAATTCAATTTCCATGTTCATTTTGTTGCTTATATACCATGTCGGTATGTTGTGATCTGTCATGCTTAAATGCCTTTATGCTAGTCTCTTACACAAAATCGCGATGTAAGCAAACCTATTTAATACACCGATGTTTCGATGTACTTTTGAGGGCATCAGAGTCCGAGAGATCAGATTACGATAAACAAGAATTCCATTTAAAAATCTCAATCTACAATCAAACAATAAACAAGAGCACCAATGGTGCTAAAGCTTCATAAGAAAAGTGTGTTGGAGCTTGAGTGGAGTTAGTGGTTTGATTTTTGTGCTTGTTAAAGCAATAACAGCACATTTTTTTAGAGTACCCCAATTTTCAAACTTTTTGCACAGTTATGTTGGTAATTGTCTAGGGAACTACACCTGCGAACGAGAATGCTAAAAAATGCGTATTTATTATAAAATAAGCGATTTTGTAATTGAAATTGGGATCCTAGATTGTACTTTCCAGCTCTGCCGGAAATTCTAAGTTTATGTCCGTCCATGATGAAATAGTGCCACCTATAGAAAATGACCTCTAACTTGACTTTCCTGCCAATAAAACAACTAATGGATGAGCGTAGATACGTACATGGCGCTATTTCCCGGCTATTTCACCTTGGAAGTTCGTTTCCAGCAGCCATTGAATTATATTATCTCCGA
>JAMKCH010006461.1:0-56188 GCA_023653785.1 Ophioderma brevispina | reverse complement strand
CAAATATCATTATGGTATTTTACTGTCATGTCAGTCTTGATTTTGCTAAGCAGGCTGCTAACGGCACTAACCAACTCAATCATCCATATCCTCGGGCATTACCTGACCTACTTTTTGAAGCGCAGATAATTCTTCACTGGCACTCACTATATACTACTAATTTGTTTGTAGGTACATGTATATACACTGTAAAAATAAAACTGTACAGAACGTCGTTTAACTGGCCCTGGGACTCCAACGAACATAAAATAACGGGAGCGTAAAAATGCTAAACCATTGCATGGGACAAAAATAACACGTGAACATCATCAAGCTTCACCTATAATTCTTTTTTCACCGTGTTTAAAAACATGTCAAGAATTAAACGTTATTATCCATCTTCTCGCATTGACCATCATAAAAACGTTGTATTTTTCATTGCCACATATTTGTTAGAGGTTATTTTAGGCAAAGAAAACCGTAATGAAAAATAGATTTGAAACTGGTCACTTTTTAATATGATAAGGTAGATATTATTATAACATCACCAATTACTTAATTATAAGAAGTACATTTTATACTAAGTTACTGATAGTCCGAAGCAGGGAGCAAGTTTTTATGTTACCATATCCACTACACTATACATAATTTTTTAGTTACATAACTCCTTGTTTTTTACAGTTTTTCTGTGTTCCACATTGTAATTTTTATGTTGAATTCAGTTAATAAAGCTTGAAGATTGTTGAAAAAACAGGGGTTTGCCCTATTTTATGGTTAAGTCGAGTTAGGAACATTTTAAACGGTGTAGGTCGTATTGTTTCAATGGGTTTTATAACGGCATAAAATCAACTCCTCGATTTTTTTTAAAACATATTATAATGAATTAACGTCCGGAACTGTTTTCAAAACCGGGGTTTGATTTCAACTGTATCAGTCGGCGTTCTTAACATTATCATTTTACTATAATCTGATAATGAACCACCGTATGTGAGATGAATGTACCGTTGCCACGATAATGATTTTGACGGTGGCTCTAGAAAGCTTATCGTAACTGAAAACGTGTTATAAAATCTCTGTGGCCTAGCATTAATGTAGTATTTAAATTTTAAAAAAATACTAAAAAAATAATCAATAACCTTCAAATGTTTGCATGTCTATATCAAGTAGAGCTATCCTAACGTACCCCCCCCGAGAAGACTAAAAGCACCCAACACAGATAAATCTGGTATTTTGGTCATTAACTTTCGTACGGGCACTTAAAACAAATTGAACTGTTGCGACATGATAGAAATGATAGAGTTCATATTATAAAATACTGAAAAAAACTTTCGAGACCCCCCCCCTGACCATTAGCGTAATAGGGGCAGGGACTGGAAGGTACAAATATCATTATTGGTATTTTAATACTGTAGTCCTTGATTTTCTAACACAGTGTATGAATGTAACACAATTTCTATAACCTTTATTATCCCTTTTCCTTTTATAGTTTTCTAACCCATGTACCTAGCCTTTTTTTAGAACATAGCAATCACTCTGAACCTTTGCCGATTATTATTGCCATTGCTATTAATACCTTTTAAAGGAGGATAACCTTATTTAAAGTTTTCATCTTGATGAATGGCCTCATCAAACCCACAACCCCCTCTCTACGTTTTCCAGCCGATATTTCAATCCGTTTTGATGTTGAGAGCTAAAAACGTCTTTTGTAACTCTGGCATAAGTAGTGTAAAATTACTATTGTGGTCGAATCAAATGAGGCACAATTTTTGCCATAACTCAAAACCCCTCACATGGAAAAGGAAAAATAGTACTTCCTCAATTCAACATTTTTTGGGTTTGGGGCTATAGCGACTGGACCAGCCCATGGACTTTTAAGTGAGGTGGACGTAATGCTATAAAACAAAATGCTTCCGAGTGGTTGAGGCTGAAAATGAATTTTGACAGAAATATCTCCATGCTGATAAAAAAGGAGTCGGCGTTCGTTTGCTCTTGAGCGCGAATTCATTATAGTACTGTAGTTATGATTTTTTGCTTCAGTATGTTTTAGGTTAATTACTAGACGGGTCCATGAAGAAAATTCTAAATGGTAATTCCGTCCGTCTCTTTTTCCGTACAACAAAACCTTTTTGTTCCTTTTTCACTGGAAATTTTCAACCGCAACACTTAATGTATTTGCTTTTTGATGAATTCTCCAAGTTATCAAAATACTTGCCTCAAATATTTGTCTTTTAATACAGGTACGAACCCTAACTCAATTAATATATATTTCATTCTTAGTATGGAAGCAATGAAACAATCTTTCACAAGTTAACGTTTTAATATTTTTACGGGCTCAATTTGATATTTTTATATCTGGGTAATTATAATGTATATTTTTAATTCATCTGTAACTGCTTCATTTATGTGCAATATGATTGCCTGGGTTATGCGCTGGCTGGTCATTTTGTTTTTGGGGAAGATGGGGTATATGTATTTTTTTCCCACTGTGTTTTATATTTTTTTCATGTTTTTTTTATATGATGTGCAATCCTAATTGTTAATTATCACTACGGTGTTTCTGATGACCGCGCCGTTGGAAATACGGGCGTACTATTGTATATGTGGCGGCCTACGTTTTGGGTGTTTTTATCCTTGGAATATCCTGCATAATTGAAATGAAAGGAAATAAAAATTTAATCTTGACATTAAGTAATTGCTCTGGAAAAGCACATTTTGCCAATTCCTTCTATGACTAGATCTTGAGAGCATGTTTTTTGTTTATGACGATTATTTAATCGTTTCTATGTAGTTCTATGTATTGAACTATTGAACTATTAACTGGCTATTAAAAATAGGGAAATTATGCAAACCCAATAACAGACTAATAACACTAAAACACTTAGAGATTTTGCTTGATGGAGCCGCAAAGAAGTTTAACATTAGACATTGTAACAACATGATTTTCATATTTACAAACTTAAAGTGAAGTAACCCAATTTTACGCGAGTATTTCCTAAAACTTGAAATTGCTCCAGAATTAAGGTTTTAATGCACATAACCATGAAGTTATTCCTTCCTGGCATAACCAATTATGTTTTTCGTGGCAGGCCATCCACCACCTTTATTTAACACTTCATTGCTATTGATTTGCAAATTGGGCTGCATTCAAGTTTGATTATATCTCGAATCGCACGTCCGGTTTTTAATGGGGTATTTTTACGTTGGTTCTCTGAACAATAAGGGTTTATTCTATTATTTGTCAATTCCCATCATCTTCAACAGTTTTTTTTTTAATTGTATCTACATTATAAAAAAAAAAAGGGTAGTGACTATAAAACTCACTGGAGAAAATCGGGACAAGATAGATTTAAAAATATAAACATTCATGACCTTAATTTAAAAATTCTAAAACTGGGTATTAGTTTAATGTGACTATCTTATTTGATTTTAGTTGACTATTTTGAATTATAACGCCCATGAAAATTATATTTTTTGAAAATCTCTGAAGCTGCCTTTAAAATGTGCTTCTAGAAAAAATACTTTCCCCTGCACAGCTTTAATTAAGGTGGAAATTTCCAACTAAACTAAATCCCAACCAGAACCAAAATCTAAATATCGAGAAAAGAAATGAGCATGATATGTGCCATCCCGGGTGTTCTACAGAAAAGGTTCATATTGCTTTGATTACAGTGTTATATAGACGACACTGTAGAGTTTTTAGTTTCTAATTCAGAGGTTTTTAAATATCTATCAAAAACGACTGGACCGTGAGAGTATCTTACGTTCGTTGTACTCTGGCCCAAAATATATGAAACGTTCAAAGTCGCGTTCATCACCCCAAAAAATCCCCATACATCTCAAAATAAGAGGGGGCGGCGCGCCGGGGGCGCCCCCCTCTAAATCTGGCCCCGGGATGCATTACCAATACGGGGAATGCATCCTCTCACCTACTGAGTTGGGGATGTTTTTTTCATCAACATCATCATGATAAATTTTGCTTAGTGTATCGCCAGCTTTCATCACCACCCTTGGTACGGTATTCACAATACTTTCGTCTTGTAAGTATTGTTTCAAGCTTATTCATGTGATACGGTCCGATCCGACCTATAGGCCCAACACGTATTTTTTCGAAAAAAAATGAAAATAAATCTATTAGTACTTTTGATAACCATTAGTTCCTTAAATGATTAATTATAGGAAGATGAAAGAGGAAGAAAAAACATACGCCCCGTGCGGGGGTCGAAACCTGGATCGCAGGGTCTCGAGGCAAGAACCATCGACTGCGCCCGGCCGGGATCTTGTTGCAGTGTTGAAATAATGTTAAACCTTAATTAATTTTAAAAAAAAAAAACCGCCAAAACGTTTTAAAATTTACACTTTGCGTAGCGAATAATGATTCGATTGTAACAATCTAAACATTACTTTACTCCAAATCGGTCAATTGGTATCAACATTTGCAGAGAAAATTGTTTGGGTACGTGTCCCGAGCATCTGAATGCTTTCCGAAGACGGCTCATCATGTGCTCAGTTTGCCCATTTGTCCCCTCCCCCCGATGCTTCATCCTTCCCTCCCCCCTCTGAGCTTATCTGACTTCACGGGGCAATTAAAATAAAATAGAAAAAATTCACTTTTGGCTCAGATGTATGTTGTTTCGGATGTTTTCAGCATTTCCAACCCTGTTGAAACCATTCAAATGCGTTCCATGCGATACAAATGTCAAACTGTGGCTACTCATAGTATCCTGGGCTGGGGCGTTGTTTGGTCATTACGTGGTATTTCACCTACGAAACTATTGAGAAGTTTTCCGCCAAGCCCCTAGTCGGAGCTACGCCACCTACGGTTGGTTCCGGGAACATTGCGTCTAGCCGTTAGTAAAGTCTGTGTGTGACCGTTGTCGATATGCGTACGAGCGCCCTGGATCTGGATCTATCCGGGACAGAATAAGTGCGACCAATTGCGCGTCTGACGTAAATTGACGGTGCAGAACAAATGGTCGTGAAGAATAATCTGTAAACATTTCAAGCTTATTAAACAGGAAGTTTTACTGCTTTAATTATTATGTCCGTGAGTCGAAACCCCGCTCAAATAGGGCATATTTTGACATTTTAAAATCATATTTTGTTCGAGCATCCCGCCCATGCTACACATTCAAACCAATCGCGGTCCCGCGCGCCATGCTGATTGACACACCTTGACATACGCGTAATTGGTTGGCTAATTCTGTCCCCTGGACTATAGATTGTTATACTGTGACAAAACACGGGTACCTCCTCCTGCATCACATCATAGTTTTTACCTAATGACCTAAGGCTGGGTAGTTGTGGAAATTTGGTAGTGGTCTTAATGGCAGTTCTTCACAGATAACATGAGTCGTCAGGTCCAAGATGTGGTGATGTAGAATATCCATGTGGGTATGGTCCATGGAAAAAAGCTGTTTTCATAAACTGAAGATCTCACTTTAATTTGCATGTATGAGAGGAGATGTTGATGTCTTGTCATTCTAGTTGGTCTGGTAAAGTTGCACTCCATGAAATATAACACAAGATTGTAGGTAAGTCTATACATGTTATTTTTATGGTCCGCCTACAAAATCTAAACTGGCCATTCCAGTGTGGGGTGAGCATTTGAGAAACACTATGCCTCTCTGGAGTATTTCTTAAAGTGACAGGAGGAATTTTTTTTGAGGATACAAATTTCTCTCAAATTGCACTTGACAGGGGGGGGGTAGACACGATCCTCGATTTTGGGCATTAGGGATTTCCAACCACTGGTAATTTGGTGAACTGCTACGTGCATTTACTATGCAAGTCTCGGTCCCAGTGACAGTAAAAAAATCATCTCTTAACCTTTGTTCAAAGAGCTTAGTAATTCATGATAATAAGAAAAAAATTATGAAGTTCAAAATCCGTCGGGGTTAGTTGGATGAACCCCGCTGCACAAATAGTGTATTTCCAATAACATGTCATTTAGATTTAAATATTCGTGAACCAGGCCTAGTCTTTATGTCATCTGTGTGTAACCGTTCGATATGCGTAAGAGCGCCCTCCTACCGTTAGGGCTTTAAAAAACTAGCCTGGAAGTGGAATGCCGTTTTGAATTTGCTGTTGCTGTATGTTGCATGTCCCTAACCCACCCCCCCCTGGTCACTTGGATCGGATTTATACCACATACCGAGAAATGTTTCGAAGGTTTATTTGCAAACAAGCATGAAAGAAAACCGGCAACCTTGTTTTGAACTTGCCTGACAATCGTAATTGTCCCCAATAGAACACCGTGCTTTGAGTTTTCTTCTGTTCGTGGCACGACAAAAGTACTAACTCATCAATCTTATTACATAAGATGGGCGTATTCGGGCCTTATTCCTTCAGGTGTGGTCTAATATACATGGAAAGCAGTCCAAATATGCAAAAAACCCCGGGGTTGGAAAAAAATTGGGGCGCTTCTTCTGGAAGCTCCTCATGTCTCTTTTAAAATGCAAAGCCTAGCTGCTGACTTTGGATCATATCAAGTGCGTTTTCTTCATTGTTGATGGGAATCCATGCAGCTGAACCATAGACAGCTTAGTTGAATGAGGGATAAATAGGTGGGCGAGACTGTTTGACGCCTTTGTGCAAGCTTTGAAGTTTTGTCTAATCGCATCACACCAAGGGTCCTTTCCGTTATTTGTTATATCCACCATATGGTTTTATACCGTTAAATTATTTGAAAACGACTTGCACTCGGGTTACGTTTGGAAGTTGATATCGTTTGTTGCTCTAAGGTTGGCATGTCCTACCCCCCCCCCCCCCCCCCCCTCCGGTTTGCGGTTATGGTATAATCACTGGCACTTGGATTGCCAGCCTTGGCCCGACGGGAACCTATCGAGAATATCCCGGATTAGCACACAGTGCCGGACCCGGCCGAACTTGTCAACGTGCTGTATTTAGCCGGCCGGCCGTGAACCTAGGGCGTGAACATTGACCTGTATCACGCTATTTCAATTTCATTGATTTTTTTGTAGTAAAAACAAAAGTCAATGCAGGTGGTTGATCATATAGTTCAGGCAATTTTAGAAAGAGAAATCACTCTATGGAGGTAATTATGGCTTTAACCAAGCATTTATGCCATGTGTCTGTATGATGGCCAGGGAAAGGTCGTGAGCCGTGTATTTTGTCTGTGGATGTCGGTACGACTAGCCTGAAAGGCCACGTCTACAATAAAAAAGCAGAGATTAGTTGGAAGAAGTTGCCAAAAGGTAAGGATCATGAGGTGAGTGAGCGTTCAGATTCATCAGACATCAGCTCAAATTCTTTTATTTAAACACAGATTCGACAATAAACACTTTCTTCTTCCACTGATCGTAGTTTACAAAATGAAAATAAAAAATCCAAACGCACTAAAAAAAACATAGCTCTTCACGTTAGCGTTGCACGTCGTCCGTCCCTCCCTCCTACACCTACGTGCCTTTCTCTATTGAAAACCGGGATGGGTGCGCAGCTGATCCGATGCGGAATAAGCAAATCCAGAATCAGTAGAAATACAGATTATTGAAAATATTTACCTTTGAAGTAGTCCTAAATTATGTTTATATTACGACGTTTGTTTCCTGACTGATTTTCCATATGGCAAAATCTGCTGCTTTTGAACCGGTATTTTTCTTAACCGTTAAAAATCCCCATTTAAAATAGCAGCCTCGTCCACGAGATCAGGTGAGTCGCCCCTGGATTGTTCCCGGTTTTTTATTTTCTTTAAGAAATAGGCACGAGCACGGCTTATTTTCGCTGAATACAATAAATTAGAACATACACCGGAAGTCATGGAAGTGGGGGACGACTGTGTTTAGCTTCAATGTTTCGATCACGTTCGTGCCTTTAGGGCCAAAATTTCACGGATGTAGCATGAGCTGTGCACCGTTTGTATTTTAAATCGACTAGGAGGGATGCTAGACATCAAGAGTTTTCATATATGCACGGATTTCGTGTGATAGAGGACCATAGATACCAAAATTCTGACTTTGTGGACCATATGGTGGACTGTGGATTCCCGTTTTTTTTACTATCCTGCCTCTCAGGCTTTGTAGGAAGAAGTAGGGCTATCGTAGCGGAAAAGGCCAGAGCAACCGCGGGCTTTTAAAAAACAAAACAAAAAACGATTATAGTATTCATCATTTCATGTATTAAAAAAACTTCAAAAGTAGCCAGCTAAAAATATCAAGCTTGATAGGATGAAAGCAGGACCAAGGTTCATCATAAACGAAAATCAATTAAAATGGTTAGAATGTTCTTGAATGAAGTCAAAATATTAATGCATTCCTGAAAAAAGCCCATTTTATGATGAAAAGAGGTCACAATGTTCACACCATACCTTACATGTTTAAATCGTGACGCGGAAAAGAATGGGGAATTGTGGGATCAGTTTGTATGAATTTATTGTGAAGCATTACTTTGCCACGAGGGAACGCTACAAAGCGGAAATAAAGTTACACTAAACGCAAAGTAATCCGCTCATTTTTCACCTTAGTAAGTCAGTACATGATGTACTTTATGATGAACTAGTGAAAAATCATTTAAAATTCATTTAGTAAAACAACAATATATCTACTAATATGTCTATTTTAACTAACGAATCGTGAAGTCTTTCCAATAACAATGCAGCACCATCGTCGCGTCGCATGTCGCAGCTAACTCTGGGTGGGTCTTAGCGTCCATTGATACCGACGAAATTATTGGCCGGATGAGCAATATCTCACGCACCCGACCACGAGGGGTCGGCACACTTGCACAGACGCTCCATTGTGTGATGCTCTCTAACGTAAACAACATTTACCCACTTTAAATGCTTAACGTGTTTAAAAACGAAAATAGATTGTTCTAAAATAGTTCACCATCAACTGGGAGTCTTAAGTCATTTTTAACGGCAGGCATCAGATGACGGCTCAAATTTAATAACAAAATCAAAGAACTTACCGCCAAATGCCACGCCAGGGGCGCGTGTGGTTGATTCTTCTGATGTAGTATCAGGTAAAATTAGCCATGAGATTGTAAATATGACACAAACACTCCTTTCTTATCCCTATAGCTAGGACGTAATCTGTTGAAAAATTTTTAAAGAAGCTGAGTTCAACTGATTTTGGTAGGTGAGCTTTGTGGGGGGGGGTGGGGGAAAGTTCATTTTCGGGGGGGGTCAAGGTCATGACCTCAAACATTATAAAAGTATGTCGGTTTGGTCTAAAAATGAAGGAAATTTAATTTTGAACACTGAAGGTGACATTCTACTACAATTTTTGCTTGCCCCCACACAAAGGTATGCATGGTAAAGATAATGTACATGTAGGCCTAACTGTAACCACTGTATGTGAAACTATTACAAGAAACTATCAGGATTTTGAAAAATTTTGAAATTTGCAGGAAAAAAAATAAAAAATTTTTTTGTGTTTTTTTTTTTTAGGAATAGTTAAAAGGAGGTATTAAGTGTGTAAGAATCTCATAAGTTTACCTTTGACAGCTGTAGAATTAACAGAAAAGGAAGAGGAAGAAAAACGACAGTGTTCCAAGATACGTTCTCCATTCAATTCCGGTTTGAGAAGTGTCCGTCACTCGGCAGTAATGGATAAATCTCGGATTCTGTCCTTAATAGGGTTGTTCTGGTCCTCATGTGCAGGTTTTAGGATACCTGTACTTTGTTACGTACATGCTAAAATCTGATTTTTGAGATTGATTTTTTCGATTTGCTGATTTAGCCAATCATGTAGTGTCTTTAATAATTAATGAGAGGATAGTGTGACAGGGTTCAATTTATTTGTATGGGACATTTATTTTTTTTAGTATCACTTCAGTTGATAAAGGGAGTTTGCATAGGGAGTGGGCTAATGGTTGACCCAGACCTAGTTCATGTATTAGCTGAATTCATGTTTCTTCTTTGACCACAACAATCAAAAAACTTGAAAAAAAAAGGCCTATAAATGTAGAAATGCAGAGATGCAATCACTCACATCCGTCATTCTGTCATTGAAAACGTTGCAGTAGTACAATTGTTATAGTAGTACAGCAGTAGGTTAAAACCAGTTTAAAATCGAGTTTTTCCCGTTAAACTGGTGCGTGGTCAGATTACCCCACACTCATAGCAGTCCCCTTAACCCCTGCTTCCACTTCGCCTCAGCCCAACCCTACTACTCACCCTCACTTGCTTCTCCAGTCGTCTTTGGCAGTCCCCTCCTAGAACTGTTCAGTGTCATTGAACTAAAAACCCTACTAGCAATGTTGCCCCTACCAACGTACATTCATTCGGCCTGAGCCAAAAACGGTCAACCGCTGTCTTCCAAAACCCAAATATCTGCATCAGGTCTTCAGTCTTCTTCCGATTTCTCAAAATTACACCACAAATCACACTCCCCATTTGCTCTCTCTCTCTGTCCTTTTAAAAATTCCATTCAGCGTCACTCAGAGGACCGTGTGTTTCACTCGATATCATCACGATCTCACACAACTGCTAGACACCATTCCTTTCATCTTTGGACTCTCCACATTCCTTAAAACTTCACCCACACAAACCTTACTCTAGCTGTCACAGCCACGTCGGATCCACAATTTACATTACCCTGTCCCCTGGTACAAAACTACTTCACTGCGCATCGATTCCACCTCATCACACAACTTTTTCCACCTGTTCCACCTTTTCTCCGGCTCTTTTCTCGCATCTTCTGCACACAAAATCTCTTGCCAAGCTTGGGGTCACATTCTTCATATGTGGGATCTACCATAACCCCTTTCCCACATTCTCACACCACACTGAATTTGCTCCTCCCTCTTCGGCACATACCATTATAGGACTACCTTAACTACTCACTGACACTCCCTTGCAACCGGCGCCACCATAACTGTGGTCTTCCCAAGATTTGACATTCAGACCCTCACTCTCAAAAGCCTTCTTCCATTTCCAAAAACGTTTCCTTCAGTCCCTCCACTCACTCAGACCAAGTCAGCAGCCATACCATAATATTTGACTCATTTCAAGACTTCTTTTGCACTCTGCCACCACATCAATCACAATTGCAAAATATCAACCGCGACAATACAGAACTTGATGCCACCCACTTCACATCGACAACTCAGACTCCTACTAATTTGATTTATTCCTTGTATTAAAACATCGCTAATGCTCTAAACAGACCTCCTCCAGCATATTATCCCTCCTCATGCACACTCAACACCTCTTCCTCAGAACTAGCCGAAATGTTTTCTTCAAATAACACACATTTTCTTTCCTTTAGCTCGATATTCCCTTTGCAACCTCCTCAAATGAATATGGCATCTATCGTTCCTTTTCCAGCCATAAAACCAAATTCATTCATTCCAATATTCTCCAAATTCCATTCTCTACTACCTATCCGCAATCAAGTTGCATTTGCCGTCATAATAATCAACACCCCTATATCACCACCAAACACCATTGCTTCCATTTCCCCTTAAAATGACCACCCCACCCACTTCTTCTGGCATTCCTCTGTCCATCTTCTTATTGCATATGATGCAGCAACTAAATATGTTGAAGCTTGGAGCCAATTCACTGTTGATTGGTTGGGGTTTGATAAGGCTATGTCCACCGGTGGACGAAAGTAGGGCACTCATTGAGAATGTGACCGCAGTTTGTGATGGCGAACCACATTGGCAGCTGGCGATGGCCGCAGTCCCATCGGTGCATATTGAAGCGACCGCTCCTGTTCGAATCCTGTTTAAGGTGACCCATTCCTTGTGTGGGCGATTGCTTGCTGCCAGGTGTTAGTTCTGTCCTTAGGTGTATAGAGAGTTGATCTGTCTTGGGGTATCTAGCCTGGCAGTTTCCATTTCTGTAAGATGTTGAATAGGGGACTGGAGAGTTTAGCAGCCGGCGTGTCGGCAGAATGGTCGGCGAGAGCGCAGTCCTCTGTCCTACCGAGTTTGTGTGATTCTTTGACAGTGTACAGCAGGTGCTTGTTGTCCAGGTTCGTGGCCTTAGTTCACTAGTTTAGCTGTGGTGTTTCTTCCGAAGTACTGCAGGTGCAATGCCTGAAATCACTGGTAGGATTCAGATGGAGTAGGACAGAGGCAGCCAGTGATGGGTCCTCAAGGTCTCGTTGAGTACGTGTCCAGCTTCATTTGTGTGAGAGCTGTTACACCATGCTGGGGCGCATATCAAGCCATTTGCTGTAAGACAGTGGTGCGTACTGCGTAGGGTCGTTGGGTGGCACCCCATGAAGAGCCAGCAAGTCGGCACAGGAGGTTATTCCTCTAAGATACCTTGGCGCATACGGGTTCGAGGTGCTGGCCGTAAGTAAGCGCTTCCGGTTCATGCTTCACTCCCAGATAAGTTGGCGTAGAATTGTATGGCAGAGGTGCGCCATTGAGGTTGATTTGAAGCTGGCGAGATCCTCCTTGTGTGTTGAGATGGAAGGCAAGTAGCGGTGGTCTTGGCTTCGCTTCAGCCTCAGCCTCCAGGGTATATTGAATATGCATGCAGGATGGCCATGTCCTGTAGAAAGTGGTTTCCTACTTCTGTCCAGTTGCTGTCCGAGTGGAGAGGGCAAGATCGGTCGGCGTAGCCATATTGCTGATGTTGTTTGAGGTAAATCACTGATATACAGTTGAACAGCATAGGAGACAGTACAGATTCTTGTGGTACTCCGTTCCACAGATGACGCAGACGACTAATGTTTGACGACGACGCAGACGACTAATTTGCCCATCACTGGTCTTGAGAATACAGCCACGGTTTGCAAGCATGTTACATACGAGTTGTACAAGGTGACGATCCGGGATGGTCCTGATAAGCTTGAGTGTGTCAGGCCCTGGTGTCACAACACGGGTCGTATTCTGCAGTAAGGTCCACCAAGCTGACGCCTGCTTTACAGCGCTTTTCCAAGCTTTCCTCAATAGCAGTTTGTGAGTTTTGATTACAAGCTGATGGACAGTGCTCCGTCCACGGCAAAATCCTGCTTTGTTCGTCATGCAGATGGGGATCGACGACGGCTCCCACCTGTGTTTATCAGGCCCCTGGGATCAGGGCCCTGGGCCTTCCACTCTTGAGTGGCTGATAGCAGAGGTAAGCCCATAGTGAGAAGGATGTTGAAAGTGACCCGTCCAAGCGACGCCGGGGGCTCGACAAAGTTTGGTGATCTCCTTTTTTGACAGAAGCGAGTTGGATCCTTATCAAATGTTCTTGAAACGACCATTTTGGAGGAGTTGCTCAGCAATTGAGTTGGCAGTCACTGGGACATTTTTCGATGGTTTGGAAATCTGTTCTGCCGGTGAAGCGGTTTATAGTCTTCCAGGCCTTCCTGCTGGAGTGGTGAAGTCGATTCCTTGGACGCGTCTCCTCCCACGCTCACGACGTTTCCTGTCCCAAGCAGTTTGTCAGATCTGATGCCTTGGCTGAAATTTCTTCCCCGGGATCATAATTCAGGAATCCCCATTGTAAAGAGTGTCATATTTCCTCATCCCAGGATGGGATTAACTGCGACGCAGCCACGGGGGATGGTCTTTCTTGTGCTATATTAAACCCTAACGCGGCCGAGAGGAACTGAGAGGCAACGAAACGTGGTACCGGTCGGAAAATGCTTTTCGTTTGCCTCTGGGCCGTCCAACAACTATTTTTTTGGATTTTTGTCGCGCAACTGACTCTCATTGGCGCTCATTGCATCTCGGCCGTCCTTACCGGAAAATGGCGCGATGTTTTTCGTTGCAAACCTGGTCCGTCTCTCCCGAAAATGACTGCGATGGTTTTCGTTGCATTGGGCCGCTTCCCGGGAAAATACGCATGTTTTTCGTTGCATCTCGGGCGTTATTGACTGGAAATGATGCTGAGCTTTTCGCTGCATTTAGACGGTTGCCCCGCAGAAGGCTCAATGCTAGTCATTCAGCAGGCGGGTGACACTGTACAAATCCCCTAGACAATTTCGATTTCGATGGTGATAGCGCGCACCATTTTCGATAAGCGTAAATTGGGTTTAATTATTCTAAAAACGTATTCATGCGTAAAAACCGAGCATGACGTATATCATAATAGCGCCACAGCCGACTATGATGTAGCGTAATTGCGCCACTCACGACTGGCGAACTATAACACAAATTTAATGCAGATCAGTGTGGCATCCATTATTTATTTATTTATTTATTTATTTACCCCTGTTTTTTTCAATTGCCTTTTTCAATTTCAACCCGATGTTTCTTCTCGTTGCATCTGGGACGTCTTTCCGTAAATGGCGCGATGTTGTTCGTTTGGCCCTGGGCCCGTCTTCCCGGAAAATGACGGCGATGTTTTTCGTTGCATTTTTGGGCGTCTTCCGTGAAAATGACGCGCAATGTGTTTCGTTGCATCTGGGCCTTATTGACTTTACGCTACATATTCCTGTTGCCCGGGAAAAACGGCCGAGATGCAATGAAAAACACGCAGCTTGGTGGCTCATCGTTGCATCTGGGCCGTTAAAATAAAAATGATTCTTTTCGTGCAATTTGGGCCGTCGGCGGCAAAACGAACCGTCCTGTTTAGGTTACTAAAAGGTGAACGCAGTGCTGTGTAAGAATTGTCCGGGTTGGAGGAGGTTGGTGTTGGGAGGTTGGGCACTTCTGAACCAACCAAGTTCTTGAACTGGTCACACAGTCTGCTTTGGCTGAAGTTCCACCTTTTTCACTTCTTCCATCTAACACTCTCTGACACACCCTCTGAGCATGTGTGGTCCATTGGAAAAAGCGCAGGTCTTTTGATCATAAGACAATTGTAAATCGCGAGTTAGAGCCCCCCTGTGGTCATGGCCTGTGTCCCTGGGCAAGATACTTAACTTAATGCTCTGTTGACCCAAACGAAATCTGGGGGATGTTAGGGGAATATGACGATCTAGTGGATAGGTTTAAGCGCCTAAACAGCGCAATCGCGGTCTGCTAGATGAACGCAAATAATTCTGTGATGATTTCCTAGGGGCAACAAAATATAAATGTAGCACTTGATATTAGGAAAGGCACTTTATAAAAGTTAGCTCAAGTGCTCAGTCGAACCAATAAGCAAGCAGACTTCTGATATTTTAACTAGTTCTTACAATGTACCATTTTGTGCATATGACTCTTCTACAGTGATTTCAAACTGATACAATATGTGTCTATATCAATAACATATACTAATGAGTGATTGATTTCCCATAGTTGAATTGCTTTGAAAATGCCATGTTAAAGTGACAGGATGAGATTTTTTTTTAGGATAATAATTTCTCTCAAATTTGCACTTGATCGTTTGTAGACCACCTAGGCCTACCAGAACGTTCCAAAGGTTTACTGGACACAAACTGTACAAAAACCTGCAATGTTGTTTTGAACTTGCCTGCTATCGTAAATCGTCCCTTAGAAAACCACTAAAAGCATCATTACATAAAGACGGCGTACTTCCAGCTTATTCACTTCCGGTGTGATATAAAACATTGGTAGCATTCCAAACATACAAAAAAAAATGGGTTCGAAAAAAAAGGGGACGTTCCTTTTGAAAATGTCCTCATGTTTCCTTAAGAGTGATGTCTTTCACTTAGACCTCTAAAATTTTACATAAGGCTAACTCCACGTGACTGAAGGGACAAATTTAAGCACCTTTTAGATTTTCAAAAGCATGCAGAAAAAAATCTGCATGCACAGCCCCAAAATGTACACTCCAAAGCAAAGAGAAACATGTCATATTTTAAATTAATTTAAAAAACACAATTGAAATCAAATGGTTATTGCTTTAAGTGGCTGGCACTTTAAGTGAGCGTGACTTACGGGACAAAAGTACCATCCACTTTTTTGAAAAAGTAGGATTCTCTTAAAAACCTATCGTTTTAATATAGCTTTATTGCAAATTGTTGTTGCCTATAAATATAGCTATTGTCATCACGTAGAAATTAGAGTAGGAAAACCCAATATTCTCTCATGAACTAGTCTCTCATGTCTTGTCCAATTTTTTTTGAAACTCTCAGGTATGCAAGTCATGACATTTCTTTGAAAGTTCTTTTGTGGATTTTGAAAATTCTGAGCAGATTTTGCGTTTTGGGGCAATTTTGTTCGCCCTTTTGTGATTTTGGCATGATTGTGTTTGGTAGGCAAAGATTATGATGCTGAATGGTCTGTTGTCCTACAATGTTGGTGCATGCTGTGTGAAAGTCATGCATTATCAATGCTGGCCTAGAGATGCATTGCATTTGCAGCCTTGTCTTGATAATCACTTGGCAGTAAATTTTTTGCCTTATTATCTAGTAGATAATAGTTATGTTTATCAACTTCAATTAGCACTCTCCATTTCACAATTGGCGTTGTCCTTGGACATTCAGTGGCTAGCCCTATAGTAAATATACAATTTTTTTTTGGTTTTGCACTTGACCATACTTGCTTTCATTTCAACTTTTAATGCTTTCAATAAGCAGTGGTTATATGTTTCAAGTCCTTTTCATCTTCTAGGACTCAAGTTGTGGGGGAGATATTAGCTGAACAATAAGTTTGTCAGAATACCTTTTCATCAACAAACCTCATGGAACCTATGTTGTTGAAAGCATTATATAACAAATGTTATGAATATTGGTATAATGTAATTGGTCACAAAACCTATGGATCAAGGCCCTTTTGCCCCCTTAGCTTTTTAAATTTGTTTTCTTCTTTGTAATGTGGTCAAATTAAATAGGTGTAAAAGACAAATGACTAAATACATGTAGTCATTTGTCTTTTTGCACGCTATAGTCTATTGTCATATCAAATAAGAAACATAATTTCTACTACGCATTTCATTTTTAACACTTGATCTTGGAAAAGTTGTATTGCAATTGTGTTGATGTTTTTTTAGTTGGCTGGTCACTCTTTGAAGTGTTAACAGAATTAAAAGATAACAGTTTAACAGATTTTGCACCCAGAAATAAACAATATTAAATTATGTATGGCCACTCGGCATCTAAAGTACTTTGTGGAATCATCCATTTTAGAGGAATGTATTTATTGAGAGATGTTTAATTAACCTGATCAAAGGATGGTGCGGGTTTATTAATTTTCCCCTCGTTCTGTAGCAATGCATTTTTGAAAAAATCAGAAGGCTACATTATAACTGCAATGCTTATCTCAGGCCTCAAAGCTACTTACATGAACCAAAATCTGGCCCAAACAAGTCAAATTAGATATTATTGCGACTCACTCAAAGTACATCCTTTTAAAATAAATTGAAGTTTTGTTTTTTCTGTGAAGACCCTGTTATTGATAAAACTTTAACTCACCGTTTTAAAAGTTTTCTAAAGAGTTATTTTTCATAATTTTACCTGAGATATACCAGGCATTAGGCCTACATGATATTCCATTATCAGGCTATTATCTTATTAGCCAGTTTCATTTGTTTGCTTTTTTATTTCTGAAGGTTCTTTTCCTAATCAAAAGAAGGATTTTCCACTGCACTTCATTCTACTTCTCACATTTACCAAGTATACTGAACTAAAAACATGTTTGCTTGCCAAAGCCAGGGTAAACTTTATAATGCAGTATAGAACGTGTCCTTGTATGGCCAGGCTCTGACCCTAGGTGGTATTTTAATCATTCGCAGGTGTCTATGAAGTGCAACTTAAAGGCACTCTCCGTGATTTACTTAAACAAAAGCAGAAAATCGAAAAAATCTCAAAAATATCAATTTGCATGTCAGTAACAAGTCTAGGTATCCCAACATACCCTGCCAATGATCCGACAAAAGGAACCTAACATGCGACAAAATCGATGTTTTAGTAATTATGTCCGTCGGACACTTATAGTACCAGGTAATTGTAATTGAATGAGATTCGTATCTTTGAAAACTGTTTGTTTTCTTCATTTTCAGTCAATTCTTCAATTGGAAAAGGTAACAAATACAAGAATTAAAAAAAAAAAAATATTCTTCACTTTTAAGCTATTTCCTGCACAATTTCAAATATTTTGACCTTTCGGATAAATCATGATAGTGTCTTATGATGTGGCAAAAGCGACATGTGTTGACCTTGCACTGTGTTAACTTGAACAGCCCAAATTCTCTCACTCAACCAGCCGTAAGTGGCCTCCTTACAACCACACTGCTATATCTCAGAGTTTATTGAGTTATCCACAATGCCCAGTTGGGGGACATTTCACCTCAATATTGTCATGTGATGCCCAGCATGGGATTCCCAAAAATCACCTATTCTTAAAGGGGGGGGGACCTGTCATGGTATTGGTGCACTTCATCTTACTTCTGTGTATTTTAATAAAGCGGATCACCCTTTAAGGTTGATTTTACTAAACAAATTGTATTAATGTCTGCAATTTTATATTGTAACTACTATATATGTACTTTAAAGGATGTTGTGTTGTCTTGAATGGCATCATATTATAGGCTGACTGCATCATTGATGCTTCTGGTTAAAATTAAGCATTGATACATAAATCAATTAGTAAACATATGGTCAATAGATAAAAACCTGAGAATTCCAAAACTCGGGCCTATCAAAATAGTGACTGACGGATGTGCGACGGGAATTTTGGAACATTTTCTACATGTTCTTTGCAGCAATGCTGCATTGGTCGAATGTACTTTGGGGGTGTATTTGCCACAAAAACTAACACTTAAGTCCCTAAGGTGTTTCACTCACGTTGGTTGCCAAGGGTGGGTTTCCATGGGAACCCCCCCATAAGGAAACCATTTTCGAGGGAATTTCAAATGAAACTTAACACTTTGAGGGGCATTAGACAAGCCAAAGGTGTGCAAAGAATGAGTTCCGGTTTATGTTCTGGAAATTAGGGGCACATCAGTGTTTTCGAAGTGACGTCCAAAATCGATCAAAAAGTCGCATGATGTTTCGCGACCTGCTCACACCATACACCTTGCACATCAGTTTGATGTTTATATCTGCTCTAGAAGGACCCAATTTAAATATTAAACACAACATACCATTTGATTAACATTCTTGATTTTTATGGGGGCATCTTTATTTGCCACTAGGTTTGTATAGCAATGTCGCGCAGTCGCTCGATGATGGAATCCTTTCATTTCAGAACAGAAAGGGTAATTATTTTTTCTGATAAGTAATTCATTTTGTTTGTTTCATGCATATGAACATACATAAGCAGAACAATATTTCTGGAAAAGGGTTGCTATATGTTATTTTAAATCCACACTCCCGTTGGGGCTAAAGGGGGGGGGGGTTCCACTCGGGGACCAAGATAATTATTCATTAACGGGCAACAAGAAATTTTAGTCATTTTTTGTATGGAAAGATAGAGCTATCGACTAAGTCCAAATTAAAAAATTAGAGTTCAAAAATATTTTTCACGAGTGAGAAAGAAATCCCCGAACTGAAAAACAAATCTTGTGGGGTACTATGGAACCCCCCCCCACTTAGGCATAAGTGTTTAAAATAATATAAAACATAATCAGATAATGACTTAAAACACCATTGAGACATACCATCTCATGTAAAGGGAGGTCCAAACTCAATATTGCACTACAATCAGTACAGATATTAAAACTGATCAATATGTCAAAATTTTAACCATGTTTGACCTGCCATGTGGAAATTTAATTGTCAAAAATGAGCATTAAATAACTTTTTGTTGGCCAGAATTGTGCAGAATATGAATTGAAGAGTTAAAAGCTAAGAATGTCTAACGTGCAAAATTTTCACCATTGTGAAGGTCCACAAAAAAAGTGCCAAAAATCAAAATTACTAGGGCTGGAGACAACGCATATTTGTCATTTTTGTTAAATTTTCATCAAATGGATATTGCAAAGTTTTATCCTCGGTGAAAATGGTAATTTCTTGTTTCAAACAGGGGAATGACCGATTTACTAATTCATTGCCAACAAGATTGATGGGGATGATATTGCAAGGGACTGACGGACACGAGAGGGGCCAAAATGGCCAAAATGTGACTGAAGTCACAATTTTTGATTATGAATTTTTCTTAACAAAGATCAGGTGAACAATTTCTATGTTGGGTTTTTTATATCTGTAGACAAGTTTGGATAGAAGATAGATTAAAACTTTAGAAAGAGAATATACCTGGTATATAAAAAAATATCAACTTTTGGCCCACAAATCTTTGTTTGGGGTCCTTGTAGGGGGTTTTGCAAGCAATGGTTTGTTAACTGTGTTTATCTTATATCGTATTGTCTTGAATGAAATTTCGCATGTTGTGTTTGGATGACGGGGAAAATAATGCAGCCGTTTTCTCGTTTGGCGATTAATTAAGGTTGTGGAAAGCCAAGTTTGGGTCTAAACAACCAATCGTGTGGAATTTGGGTCGTGACGTGTCATACAGCTCCGGTTGGAGGTTGGTGTAGTATGAATGGGTAAGAAAGAAATGAGAATACGCACAGTCGATCCCCTATCACTTGTCAAGCGTGTTGTATAAGTAGCATTGATAGCTCTCGATGCTCGCAGGGCCTAATGTTTTGTGTTTCACATCAGTTGTCCTTGCCAATTGTGTTATTTACACTAGGCGTTCACAGACTTCACTCACTCTACACCTCTGGAAGAGAGGGAATGGGATATTTGAACAAAAGATTTGTTTAAAACCTATATTATTTAAAAATTTCAAGTAGGCTATTGTTTATAAATCATATGTACTTAAAATATTTATTAATTTAACGATTATCTCATTATTAGAACTCAACGCTTTAGGCCATTTTACCACAATCAATTTCCCCACATTCTTGTGAAAATTAAAGGGCTTGCAAAAATTGTTATCTGGTTGGGAACGAGTGCCTATTCAAGAGGAACACAAAAATGAATTGATCTTGATAACATACTTTGCTATTCAAATGTTACTAGATCAACATGCTCCTGAGAAGCGGCCAATTCCAATAGCTGGGAATCACTGTGCAGTAAATGTAATATGTATCTAGCTAAATGATAGATGTTATACTTCAATTAGCACTCTCAAATTTCACATTTTAAGGTCGTGTCCTGATTTGAGAAATGGCTAGACTAGGGGCTATAGTTAAACCTGGGACAAATATTTCATCCCAGAGTAACACATTCTCAGTATTAACTTGACCCTGGGACTTGGCCATACTTGGTTTCAACTTTCAGACTTTCAAGCTAGCCGTGGTTATTTATATATTTGCAAGTCATTTCATCGTCTTAGACTCTAGTGTGGATTTTATTAGCTGAAACCCATGCTTTAGTCAGAAAAGTATGTAGGGCCTACCTTTCCTCAAAACATTGTTATAGTAGAAACATATTTGTCATTTTGAACATATAATAAATATAACAAATAGTGAATACTCGGTATGTCACAAAAACTATGATCAGGCCCTTAGACTATTAAATTATTTATCTTCTTGTGTGGCAAATAAGATTTTGTAGAAAAGACAAGTGACTTCTAGCCTAATTAAAAGAGAGTCAATTGTCTTTTACACGATTTTTATCGTCATTCTATAAGAAACGTATAATTTCTAAGTTACCATTTGATTGTTCACTTGTTCTTGGATAGTGACATGAAAATGGTGTGATGTTTTTTGTACCCAACTTTGTTATGTCATGCATTGTAGAGACCAATGTTTACATGTTTACAAAAGTCAAATTACCTAGCCGTGTGCGGTATCACGGCTAGGTCTTTGTATTTGTGCCGAGTTCTTTCTTCTCACGCACTTCCGGTTTTTTTCAAAATGCTACTAGTGCCCACCCCACCCGCCCCACGGTTTCATCCGCTTGCCACGAAAATGGTCAGAAGAACCACTGACCAGGCCCTATTGGTTTTGTAAAACAGATTTGGGGTCAAAGGTCACGTGGGCCGATTAAAGGGGCATTCGTCGAACTCTATAAAAACCTTCTTCTGCCACAGAATTAATGCTATGATCACCGGATGTTGTCAGCGAAGAACAACTGACCCAAGCCGCTGATCGGGGTGCACACCAGATTGGGTCAAAGGTAATGTGGGCCAATTAAAAGGGGGGCACTGTCGGAACTCTATAAATTCTCCTTGTTCCACAAATCATTGCATAATACAGACTTGCTCAGACGAAAACCGCTGACCCAAAGGCCCCTATGGGGAATACACAGAATTTTGAGCGAAGGTCATTAAGGGGCTCAGTAAAGGGACACTTCCGGTCTGAATTCAAACATTCTATTTGCTATATGCAAGGTAGCATGGTCACGTGACTCATGCATATGAAGCAGCTTTGTAAACCCTGCACCCCAAAGTTGGCTCCACATGGGGGTCAAAGGTCATTTAAGGGGAAATTCCCCTATGCTTCCGGTCTTATAATGTGAAAAATCTTCAAAAATTCATATTGTCATTTGCAAGGTACCATGGTCACCAGTGACTCATGCATATGAAGCAGCTTGGGGGACCCTTACAAAAGGTGTGCTCAACCATTGGGGGGTCAAAGGTCATTAAAGGGGAAACTTACGGGTCTTAATGTAAAAAATCTTCAAAAATTCAATCTTTAATGCTAGGTAGCATGGTCACATGACCTCATTGCAATGAAGAGCAGCTTATGGACCCCTTCACCGAAGTTTGCTCAACATGGGAGCCAAGGTTATTAAGGGGAACTTCCGGTATTAAATGTAAAAATCTTCAAAAAAATATATATTTGGCTTGATATAGGCAACGTTGTATGGTCACGTGACTCATGCATAGGAAACAGGCTCTCAGATTCTTCACAAAATTTGTTGCTCGGCATGGTGGTCAAAGGTCATTCCCAAAGGTGTATCCCCACAGCTAGGTTCGTGCTCTTCGGGCACAATTTGCCTCTAGTCTGTTTTGTATTCCATTTTACCAAAAAACCGATTTTCACCTGATATGTTGGGTGAGATATGGATGTTGAAGTTTATCAATGAGTTGTTTTTGAGTTATTTGGTGGTGATGGGTAATATTTTTTTGAAAAACAAAATTTTTGATTTTTTTTTATGGGAATGTACTTTACAGATTTGGGGAAAAAAACCCTCAAATTGAATTAAAGGGGGCATGATGCAATTTTCAAAAAGTTATGGAGTTCATTGGATGAGTTATGTTTAGCGTGTTTTTGTTGTTTTGGTGAGTTTATAGATTGAGTTCATTGATGAGTTATGTTCTTTATAATAATTATAAATGGAGCCCATCAATGAGTTTTAGAAGAGTTATTTGTTAGTGAGTGTATGATGGAGTTTCATTGATGAGTTATGTTGTTAAAGTCATTGGGTGAGTATGAAGGGAGGGCATCAACCAGTTCAGATTTTTAGAGAGGTATTTTGGTGAGTTGTGGCATTCATTGAGGAGTTATGTTTGAGAGGTTTTTTTTTGGTTTGGGTGAGTTTGGGATTTGGAGTTTCCACCAATGATGAGTTGTTTTTAGAGTAATCTGTTGGTGAGATATGGACTAGAGTTCATTGATGAGTTATGACTTTAGAGTTTAGAGTTAGTATGGTGGGCGTGATACCGCGAAAGCTGGGGACCGCCTTGTATTATAAAAGCCATTCCTCCAATCCTACCAACAACCAATTACACAGGATACCGCACATGGCAATTTTGTGGTAAATTTGTGGTAATTGGATGTTCAACACATCAGCCAACAATCCTGTGGTATCTGTGGTACTGAGTTGTTTGGTTTGGGCAATCAGTGGGGTACCTGGTGGTATTGGTAAGTGTACTCCTAGGGCTGTGGTAATGGGTGGTATGTAAATTGCTTGCAAACATAGTGATGGTGTTAGGTTATTTTAAAGGGCAATTCCATCATCAATTTACCAATTAAAAATCCATTAATCAATTGACAATTAAAGGGCCATTCCTCCAATACCAATTACCAATTACCAATTAAAGCGCCATTCAGGCCATTTCTCAGTTACCAATAAAGGGCTATTACGCCATTTTGGACAAAGGGCCAATTCCACATTTACCTTTGGAAGAGGGTGAAATGCAAATTATTAAAATTAAAGTGCCATTCCTTAATTTACCAATGAAGGGACATTCCTCAATTTATAATTCTATTAAAGGCTATCCTCCATTTACCAATTAAACAGGCAATTCCTCAATTACCAATTAAAGGATTCAGTCCCAATTATTAAAGGGGCATGACCGTATTGTTCCGAATAAACGCCCCGGGGCGGGCATTTTTCCAAAAGAGGGGGCGTTTATTACAGTCAAAAATGGAAAGTCAAAAATCCCCACAAAAATCCCCCTTCACAGGCTTACAATTTATAAAAGATTACTGGGGGTCCAGATGTCGTTATACACAGAAATCCACGAACATAACTTTGTACTTTGTAGAAAGTATTGATGACAACAGCGAATTATGATACGGATAGACAGTCCTGGCCATTAAATCATGCAATTTAGGTAAGCTTAATCATTTTCTTGAATTGTTTTATCCAAAAATCGTAGGGGGGCGTTTATTGAGAAGGGGCGTTTATTAGGAACAACACGGTCTCTGATGTTCTTAAAATGGTTAAGATTATAATTGGAATTAAAGAGGATATGTAATGTTCAAAAAAATTATGACAGGGAATGTATTTTGCAAAATTGGAAGATAGAGCACCCTCGGGTTCATGGTGAAACCCTCAAGTACTTTGTAACTGACACTAAATTCTATGTTTGCCAATCATATTTTTGTCCATCTTGAATATCTTATTGGTTCAAACACTGTATGACAACCAACAACTTGTCTTAGGTGTCTCATGCATTGCGTCTCAGAGATAATTCCATTTCACCATACAAGTGGGTCGTGCATCATTGATGCTCTTTAATGTTGCCGTGGACTGATCGGGACATTTCAAACCCCATAACTGAAACCTACAGTATCATAAAGATTGATTATTATAAACCTGGGTTCAACTTTTATCTTGGATTGTTGCAGAAGATGGGAAACAAAGCATGCTTATTAAACCACAAATAAATATCCTTGGTGATTGTGCCACTATAACACAGGGGATCAAGATTTTACTGCAAATTTGGGCTACTCACACAGTTCCCTAAACTTCAAGTTGCCATGAAAATCAAATTTTATTAAAAATTAATCAAATTAAAGAAAACACAAAAGCGCAAAACAGTTCGGACTGCTTAGTTATTCTACTTTACAGGAAGCAATTATTTTGGAGCACCAGTAAACTTTTAAATTCATGAGATGCACATTTCATGGAGTTAGCTCATAAGTATCACATGACAAAATAAAAATGCACTTCATTGTTTATAAATTTAATTTCCTTTAATTTGGAGACCAAACAATGATATACTTTAATATTATTGAGGCCAAGACCTTGACCCCCAAAAATTAAATTTCTCCCACCCCCACTCAAGCTCACTTTTGTTTGGTAAAGGTGACACCCATACCGACCTGGTAATCAAGTGAAATCAGAGTATCATTATTGGATAAGAGGGCATGGCAGCAAGAGTGGATCATTAATAATTACTCGACCCTTTTTGGTATATTTAGGAGCTGCATATACATCATTAGCCTATGCCAATTAATTAGCCAAATTTAATTGCAATAATGGTTTGTGATGACCATAGTGAGTTAACTTATTATTATTATATTTTTTAATTTTTTTAATTTTTTTATTTTTTTTCTTTTTTCTATTATTATTATTGTCTTTCTCTTTCGCTTTATTTTATTTAAAAGTACAGCCACTGTGAAGCCCGGAGGGCGATAGGATATGGCACATATAATAGACAACCTGATACTACTGCAACGTCTCAGGGTCCTAGTCCAATTTGCTTACATATCTAATTCTATATATCTATATAGCACATTTCGCTAAAACATTTACTTTTCAGCTGGTGTAACTGGCAAGTTTGCATGCCTAACGGCATTCCCGGGACAACGAGAGTAGTTTGTTTTGTCTGGATTCGCGAGGGAAAATGCGTGTTCGTGCGTAAGCTTAAACGCAAGAACGGTGTGCGTAAAATAAGGGTGTAAACGTATGCGTCCAGAGAAGCGCACGATGAATGCATTTCCCGATAATTAAGGCAAACCCAACAAAGGTGTTCATTTCTCTTATTCTTGCAGTGTGTTTGCTTATTATGGCGAATTTGATATTAGTTCTGATTTTTGAATTTTAGCCTTAGTGGACCGATCTAGGAATATATATATATCTATATATATATATATATATATTAAATATAATATTCGCTAATTAGTAGTTAGGGGGGAATCATTATAATTCATAGTGTCAATGAAGCTGTTATAGTTATTTAAATTAATATTCATATTTTTTGTCATATAATTTCACTTTCAGTATATAGCATTTGATAATTAAATCATATCTTTTGACGGAATAAATCGCAATACAAAGGGAGGCGTTAGGGGGAAGTGATATTTCCCCCTAAACGTCCATAATGAGTGAATATGAAAAGATCGCTTCGCCCTAAGCCAGGAGGATAGCGATATATATAGATATATATCGCTATCTAGTCGTTAGGGGGGATAGGTGTTTAATTCATTAGTTTTATAAATGAGGCTTTATTAGTTATTTAAATTAAATTAATATTCATATCATTTGTATTCTAGTGGATTATCCTTCATTTGCATGAATTAATATCCACTATACTGTGAGGAAGAAATCGCAATACAAAGGGAGGAGTTAAGGGGAAGGCAATATTCCCCCTAATGCCGTAATTAATGAGTGAAGATGAAAAGATCGCTTCCCCCTAAGCCAGATGATAGCGATATTATATTATATATATATATATATATTTGAATATAATATACAATATATATCTATATATATAATGAATATAATATACAAATTAAATTATATGAATTAATCTACAAACTTATAGATGAATTATAATATAACACATATATATATATGAATATAATATACACAATTATATATATATGCTATAATATGGCACTGGTTTTTTTAACATATACCAAAAGTGTTAAACCAATGGGGTTGAATTTAAGTACATTGTAGAGACTTTTCATATACTGCTTTTTAACTTAGACCAAAACCATATTTTATGAAAAGAAATGTTTGAGGCTTAATCTTACGTTGATTATATGTTAACAGATATGAAACAGCAGTAGAGATGACTCCATTTCTATTAAACACCTTTCATGATAAAAGGACCACTTCAAGTTGCTATTGCTTTGCATATTGAATAAACCCCCCCCCCCCAAATATATAGGGTGACAAATCACGCAATAAGGTTGATTTATGCTAATTTATGTTCTGTGGTCATAGAAATTTTTTATGAGCCAAGGAATGCTAAAAATACTTAATATTCACTGGTTTTGACTTCAAATAAGGTGTGTCTTAAAAATTTTAAAAAACAGGGCTTAATCCTTGTATTACTTCATGTGTGCATACAAACCAATGAAGTAGTAATTAATTACTTGCACCAAACATTTTTCAAAAATTATGGAGTTCATTGATTAGTTTATGTTTAGAGAGTGTTTTGTTGTTTTGGGTGAGTTTTGGATTGAAGTTCATTTGATGATCTTTTTATGTTCTTTTATAATAATTATCAATGGAGCCCATCAATGGTTTTGGAGTTCTTAGATGAGTTATGATGGAGTTCATTGATGAGTTATTGTTGTAAAGTCCATTTGGGTGCGTTTAATGATGGGTTTCATCAACCAGTTCAGAATTTTTAGAGGTTTTTTTGGTGAGTTTGGCATTCTTGTCGAGTTATGTTTTAGAGTTTTTTTTTTGGTTGGGTGAGTTATGGATGGAGCTCACCGATGATGAAGAGTTGTTTTTTAGAGTTAGCTTCTGTTGGTGGATATGGAATAGAGTTTTCATTGATGGGTTTTGCTTTTGAGAGTTCGTTGGTGGGTAATCGCGAAAGCCGGTTTACCGCCTTGTATTATTGAAAGGCATTCCTCCATTATCCTACACAACCAATTTACCACCATGACACACATGGGCAAATTTGTTGTAAATTGTTGTAATTGGATGTTCCACACATCAGCCATCAATCTCTGGTGGTATCCTGTGGTACGAGTTGTTGTGGTTTGTGCACATCAGTTGTGGTAACCATTTGGTGTAATTGTAGTGTCCCATCCTAGGGCCTGTGGTAATTGTGGTATGTCGTAATTGCTTGCAAAACATAGTTAATTGTGTTATGGTTAAGGCAATCCATTCATCAATTTTAACCATTAAATCCATTTAAATCATTTAGCCAATTAAAGGGCCATTCCTCCATTTACCAATTAAGGGCCATTCAGGCCATCTCTCAGTTACCAATTTTAAGGCTATTCCCTCATTTGCTAAGGCCCTTCCATCATTTTACGTGGAAAGGGGTAATGCAAATTATTTAAAATGAAAGTGCCATTCCTTCATTTACCATGAAGGGACATTCCTCAATTTACTACTTATTAAAAAGGCTATTCCTCCATTTAACCACTTACGGAGGCCATTTCCTCCAATTTACAATTAAAGGCTCATTCCAATAAGGGGCATTACCGTATTGTTTCCTATTAAACGCCCCGGGGGCGGTGCATTTTCAAAAGAGGGGGCGTTTTTATTTTGACAGTCAAAAATGGAAAGTCAAAATCCCCACAAAATCACCTTACATGCTGACACATTTTATAAAAGATTACTGGGGTTCCAGATGCGTTATACACTGAATCCACTAACATCACTTTGTACTTTGTAGAAAGTATTGATTACAACAGCGATTATGATACTTATTAGAATCCACAAGGTTAAAGCTATCTAAAATTAAGAACAAAGAAATCAGATTTTTTAAATTGTTTTGTCCAAAAATCGTAGGGGGGGGGCGGTTATTGAGCAGGGCGTTTAATTGTATGAACAACACGTTATAAATAAATTTTTCTTAAAATGGTTAAATTATAATTGGAATTAAATATGCATTATGTAATTTTCAAAAAAATTATACAGGGAATGTATTTTTTTGCCACCATTTGCAGAAGAGCACCTCGGTTCATGTTGACCTCAGTAAACTTTTGTACTACCTACATTTTCTATTTTGGCCAAATCATATTTTATGGTCCATCTGGAATATCTTATTTGTTTCAAAAACTGTCTGCCACCCAACCACTTGCCTTAGGTGTCTCATTCATTGCATCTCCAGAGATAATCCATTTCACCAACAAGTGGTCCTATGCAACATTGATTCTCCGTTAATGTTTTGTTTTTGCTTGACTTGACGGGAACATTTTCAAACCCTACCTTAAACCTACAGTAAATCCATAAATTGAAATAATAACTGGGTGGATTTTATCTTGGATTGTTCCGAGGTTAACAAAGCGCTGTTAAACCACAATAAAATATCCTTGGTGATTGTGCACTATAACAACATGGATCAAGATTTTCTTTTAAACTGCAAATTTGGGGCTACCCCACTGGTTCCAATTCCCTCAACTTCAAATTGGTCATAAAAATATCAAATTAAAGAACACAAAAAGCGAAAACAGTTTCTGACTGCTTAGTTATCCCTACTTTACATGAAGCCTAATTTGGAAGCACCAGTAAACTTTTTAAATTTCATGCAGATGCAACCATTTTCATGGGAGTTGCCAAAGTTCAATGACCACATAACTGTCACTATCATTGTTTTATAATTTATTTCCTTTCATTTGAGACCAAACCTGATATACTTTAAATTATTCTTTGAGCCAATGCACCTTTTCCCCCCCAAAAATTACTTTCCCTTCCCCATCCCCACCCCCACTCAAGCTCACTTTTTTTTGGTAAATGTTTTTTACACCCCTACCTACCAGAATCAAGGGAAATCATATTATCATTATTAGGATTAGAGGTGCATGCACGCAGAGTGAATCATAATTACGCGACAGCCACCTTTTTGGTATTTAGGAGCTGCATATAAATCCATGGCCTATTGCCAATTATTATTAGCCAATTATTGCCAATTAATGGTTTGTGATACCATAGTGCGTTTAACTAACCTTATTATTAGTAGTTATTGGCAATTATATATTTGTTGTGATCAGACGTACTATTATTATTGTTGTATTCTCTTTCGCTTTATTTTTATCTTACAGACAAGGCCACTGATGAAGCGCGGAGGGCGATAGATATAGCACAAAAAAGAACCTGATACTACTGCACCGTCTCACGTCCTATTCCACTTCTACATATATATATATATATATATAATAGCATATTTGCTAAAACATTTAATTTCAGCTTTGTAACTGGCAGTTTCATGCCTAACGGCATTCATCGACACTGCGCGTAGTTTTGTTTTGTCCTGGATTCGCGAGGGGAAAAATGCTTGTTCGTTGCGTGAAATCTAACCGCAAGAAAGGTGTGCGTAAAAAAGGGTGTAAACCGCAATCCCGTCCAGAGAAGCGCACGATGAATGCATTTCCCCCTAATTCAGGCAAACCTGACAAAGGTTGTTCATTCTTCTTTCTTGCAGTGGGTTTTTCTAATTATGGGGCGACATTTTGATTATGCGTTCTGATTTTTGAATTTTCGCCTTATTGGACCTTATCTATGAATATATATATATCTATATATATCATATATATATATAAATTATATATTTCGCTAATATGGGCGTTAGGGGGAATCATGTATAATTCATTAGTTTATAATGAGCTTTATAGTTATGTTAAATTAATATTCATCCTTTTGTTATTCTAGTGATTATCCTTCATTTGCATAAATATATATTCATATCTTTTGACTGAATAACATCGCATACAAAGGGAGGCGTAGGGGGAAGGTGATAGTTTCCCCCAAACGTCTAAATAGTGAATATGAAATCTCGCTTCGCTCGTCGTCCCTAAGCCAGGAGACGCGATATATATATATATATATCGCTAATATAGTCGTTATGGGGAAGGATGTTACTTCATTAGTTTATAATGAGTCTTTTATAGTTATTTAAATGATTAAGTATTCCATACCTTTGTTATTCTAGTGGATTATCTTCCATTTTGCATAAATTAATAGTTCCATATCCTTTGACGTAATAAATCGCAATACAAGGAATGGGCGTTAAGGGGAAGGCAATATTTCCCCCTAATGCCGAAATCATTGAATATGAAAAAGATCGCTTCCCGCCTAGCCAGATAAGCTATAATATAATATATATATATAGATATATATGAATCTAATATACAATATATAATAATATATATATATATGAATATAATCTAACTTAATATGAATAATAATATACAAAATATATTTTATGATATAATCTACACGATATATATATGATATATATACAAATATATATATAGATATAATTAGGGCCTGGGTTTTTTTTAACATATACCAAAAGTGTCACCAAGGGGGTTGAAAATTAAGTAATCATTGTAAGACTTTTCATATACTGCCGTTGTTAACTTAGACAAACCATATTTTCTGAAAAGAAATGTTTTGAGCTTAATCTTACATTGATTATATGTTACAGATATGACTTAGAGCATGACTCCATTTCTATTAAACACCTTTCATGATAAACCACTTTCAAGTTGCTATTGCTTTGCTATTGATAACCCCATATATAGGGTGACAAATCACGCAATAAGGTTGATTTTAGTTGATCCATTTTTGTCATGTTCCTGTGGGTCACTAGAAAATTTTTTTAGAGCCAATGGATGCTAAAATACTCATATTCACTGGTTTTACATCAAAATTTTGTCTAACAAATTGTAAACAGGCTTAATTCCTTGTAATTACTTCATGTGTGCCTAACAACCAACTGAATAATTACTTGCACCCAAACATTTTGGAAAAACTCCTTGAATGAAATGAAATATTTCAGACGATGATTGCTGTGTTTCGGACTGTCCATTATGTCCAACGCATAGTTTCACTGTCTTTCAAACTTATGGTGTTAAATGAAAACTTTTCTATGTAGTTAGCCATGACTTATCAAACCTAATATTTTTACATACAAAAAGTTATGTTACATGCCTATATGTATAAAATATTTGATCATAAGTTCCAAATTAAATTTCCATATTATTTGCACATAATGCAGTCTTCATTTTAGAATAGAAAATGTAAATAATTTTACTTTTTAAAAAGTTTTTAAACTTGTGTAATTGTCTACCATACAACCAACTCTAAGTAAATAACAAACACCCTGAAAACCTGCCTTTCATGCTCCCAAAATACAATCAAATACTATAACAATACGTTGTTGCGGACATTACATTTGTTGACTTATACTACTGATTGTGACTGTTCCAAGGCACAGTTTAAAAACTTTGCAGATATGCCTTGTGTGTCCAAACTTTTTACATATCAATTCTGAACTGAAATGAAAGATTGGTACGTTAACAGGACTCAAATTCAAAGTTAAATCCCAGAATTGATGTACTTTAACCAATACAGACCTTAATTTTGATGTTTCTATTGGAAATAAGCCATTCTCCATTTTTAAGTCTCATGATGTTTGAAGTAAGGTTTATGTGTACTTAAAACTTGTGAAATAAGTATGATCTGTAAGGTTTTTCCTAAATTATTTTGGAAATACACAATTACAATAATATCATTCAAAACCTTAAAACACTCGCGAAGTTCTTGATTTTCACTGCAAGAAAACGACGCGGTCATTAAAATTAATCATAAACCAAAAGGTATACTGAGGAAATTAGGTTGCAAAGCAGGAACAGCAGAAAACTGAACGCAAATGGAGAAAGTCATGCACTGTTGATGATCTGACAAATTATATTAACAAAGTGTTATTTGTTAACAAAGGGATTAAGGATAGTAAAGTTGAGTATTTTAAGGTAACTTTTGGAAATGTGATTCAGAAGTCTAGTTTAGTAACATTGAGCTCACTACTTATTCCTCGGTTCAGAATTACTGCATGTGATTCTCATGCTACTCGTATTAACAAGTTTGGCTCATTATTTTTTCTAGCAAGTGGCAGATATTCAGTCTGGAATTGATAATTTTGTGTTTTGTTCCAACAATGCAAATGTTTGCCAGATCATATGGTGGGGCTTGTTCCGAGATGTTTTTTTTGTTTAAATCAATGTCCCTTACACCTATTACCAATTCTGATTGTACTCGTACACCCAACTGTGTTGAAATCCTTGAACATTTTGCTGTTGTTAATGAAGATGAGGTGAAGAAAGATTATCCCTAAACGTCCAAACAGACTTAGTCCACTAGATCCAATCCCAACCTGGTTGCTAAAGGAATGTGTCGACATCTACTCCGTTATCATGTCCATAATCATACTCTTTCAGATTGGTTGGTTTCTCAGGTCCTCGTGAGGAATCATCACTGCATTGATTAAGAACCGTCTCTGAATCCGGACGTCCCTTAAGATTTACCGTCCCGTGTCTAATTTGCCCACTCTTGGTAAGATCATTGAGTATCCAGCTATTTCGAGGATTAATAATCACTTCCTTGAAAATAACGGTCTGACTGAAAGCTTTTCAGTCGGCTGAAAAAATCATCTTCATAGCAACGGAGACGGCCTTCTTATAGGGTGAAAAAACGATATTCTTATGAAATGGATAAGGTAAGCAGTTATATGGTCTGTTGGACCTAGCTTCCTGCATTTTATACAATTGCGGACCACTACATCCTTGTTTGACCAGCATGCAATTGGGAGTTGTGTATTACAGGCTACTGCCTCATCTGGCTTGATACTACCTTAAGGATCGTAGTAGTAAAGTATTGTTTTAGAGGTTAATACTTACCTTCCGAAAGCATCCCTTTGAAGTACGTGTTTCCAAGGGGTCCTATCGCAGGTCCTCGCAATTTTCAACTGCGTGTCGCAGCCGCGTTTGCGGATATCATCAAACGCTTTCGAATTGCCTATCATATTTACGCGATGTACCAGTTATATGTTAGTTTTTTGATCCAAGCCACCAACGGATGCAGCTGCCGCACAGCTTATGCTTAGCGAATGCATTGCAGAAATACGATCATGGATGCTTGCAAACAAGTGAAGCTCAACGACTCGAAAACCGAGCTCTTCTCTTCGTGATTTGCCATCCGCCTTTGGCATGCTAGTGCTGTATCCATCTTACCTGGATTTGAAAATTGGTGGATCTGTGATTACCCCTTCTGCTACCATAAAGAAACCTGGTTAATTACCTTCGATACTGCTAACATGAAACAAACAGTCATTCCCCTTTGTCGAGCATTACTTTTCACCTTCGCATCTTTACAAGAATTCGCGTTTTATTGATCAAAACAACGGTGCACATGCAGCAAAGATCTTTTTCCTATCTCGATCTCGGCTGGACTAATGGCAACTCTTTCTCTGCGGTCTGTCAAATTCGGACACTCTCTTGCGTCTCCAATACTCCAAAAAAATCGCGCTGCTCGCCTTATCTTACAAGTCACTCACATACCAGCGCTGCTGTTTTACTTCGGAGTTGCATTGGCGGCCGGGCCAGCAGAGAATAGAGTTTTAAGATTTTGGTTGCATGTTTACAACTGTTTTCACAACTTATCGCCTAAGATATCTGCAAGAACTAATTTGTGTGTATCAACCTGGTCCATGTCTGGCTTAGGTCCTTTGCAGATCCTCCCCCTTCCATGGTAATTCCCTATACCAAAAGATCTTATGGCGATAAATCATTTGCTGTTATGGTCCTAGGTTTGAATTCCCTTGCCCAAGTGTGTGCGTGAAAGCCCCCAACGTGGCAATCTTTTAAAAGCTTCTTAAAACGGCAGACACCTTTTCCCCCAAAAAAACCCTCCTATATGTGGTCTTGTTCTGATGTACGGTGTGGTGCTCTAGTGTCCCTATGTCATGTTTTTATGCAAAATATGTGTGATTTGTATGCCTGGTACAGGTATGCACCTTTTTAATTTGTAAGACTGTCCATTTCTATTTGTAAATTTTTTATATGTGCTTGTGCATTTACATGCGGCCACCTTTTTAATTATTTCCTTAACTGCTTTCAATTATTGTATTCTTATTGCATTGTATACAATGGTTAAGTAATCTCATATTCTGATGCCTAGTGTATTTCCTATAGTGCTGCGCAATTTACGGTGCTGTGCACTTTTTATAACCTTAATTGTGTAAGTGTTGGAGTGAGGTACCATTGTGTTCTTCTTTGAAATTTATTGTTAGTCTTTTATTTCCCTGTATATTTGGTGTGATGTACAGCGCACTGATCTACGGGAAATGCGCTTAATAAGTACCCTGTATAATAAAATTAAACCTTTGAGGCCTAATTTTGAGCTTAAATCTCTGCAAAAAATAAAGGAATTTTGCTGTTGTTATTTTCACTAAATTGGGTATTAAATTTATATACTGCACATGGTTTAAAAACCTCAAATTTAACACTAGAGGCTCTTGGGTCATTAATACGTTATTGTTCAGTCCCTTTTCCTTCCCTTATTTACTGGCATAGCAACTTTAGCATGTGAACCATTAATGTTGACAGGTGTAACGGCCGCACATACTCTACATGTCATTTTGGCTTTTGTATATTAACTGTTTTTTTTTTTAAATGTTTTTGTCTTGTTTCCTTTTTCTTAGCTCTGAATAAAAATAAAAATTAAAACCAACATATATATAATTCTAAAATTCTATAGCACTGAGAACTATGTATGTTTGCCTGTCAACATTCAAATGTAAGTCAGCAACAAAGCCGTGATTTCTACCTTTGAAAAGTGTACTTTGCAGGTAAAGAAATGAAAAAAGTTAAATTGATTGAAATAGGGCCATCTTAAAAGTTTGTTCTATATAAAGGGTACACCTCTATCAGATGCAAAGTAATGGCATATCATTAATGAATGGTTAAAATTACAATTAAACTCATAATAAAATTTTTTTTTTTAAAATAACTAAAATTAAACTTATGTATTGAGGGAAAATTGTTGTTTTAGTCTAAATTAATTGAAAGAGGTTACAATTACAATCAATAATTAAGTACAATATTTTCCAATCTGATGAAGATTTAATAAAGAAAGAGCATCAAATACCTTATTTTTCCGACATCAAACATTGACATCAAGTAACGTCCGGAAAAAAACACATTTTGACCAAACTAACATTTAAATAGTAATAAAGATAAGTAAAATTAAGCTAAAAAGAAAGTTTGCTCTTGTTATTTTATCATGTGGTAAATAAACAAATAGAGATATCTTCTTGAGTTTACTTCTATATAAGAAAAACCTTGCTATTGTGTTGCGGATGTTACAAGTGTTGCGGTTGTTCAAGGTTGACGGAAAAATGTACAGCATCATACAGGGAAAAATAAAAAGATGGGGAAGCGTTGCCTGGATCTGTGGGAATTGTGTTAGAGGCACTTTAGTTTAAATATACAAATTAAATTATGAGGTCAAGTAGCTGTCGCCTAGGCAACAGAATGTAATGTTGCGGATGTTACAAAAATGTTGACGAAAATTATCTTTTTTTATAAGTGCATAGATTTTTAAAAAAATAATGCAATATCAGAATTTATTTTGTTTCATATATTAGTGGTTTATATAGATGAAAATATTTGTACATGCTAAGCAATTTAAACAAACCTTGCTCTAATTTAAGGCATGCTCGGCTTATCTAAAGTTGGTCGTGAAATTGTATGGAAAATGTAAGTTCCGAAACATCATTTTTGATTGCCACTCATTAGAACAAGCGACCATGTGAGAGTCCACTATATTCTGAAAAGATCTAACATTGGTACAGAATGCTATGATGAAATATGAATATCCATGTTGTTCTTTGTTGCAATGGCAGGTAATTCAAATTTGTACTATTTGCCAGGTTGACAAAAAATTCCGTAAAATTGGCTGTTAAGCATGGTCACGAACCATACATGGAGGAATCACCCAAACTGTGTTATTAAGCTATGCGGAGCCTAAGCTAGGTTTATACTTAATATACATCACCAAAATAACAAAGTGTTTCATAGGCCCTCGTAGAAAAAAACAGTTTGCCCCCCCATGCAGAGAAGTGGTTCATTCCATATGTTTGCCATAGCAACGCATCTGTTGTGCCAATCGCATGCTTGCATTTGTCGTCTTGTTTGTATGCTTGGCTCTGGTTGTTAATATCATAGCTCAATCGCCTCTGAGGAGAGAGGACACTCTTGTGGGAGGCGAGGAAAATTATTTTCCGTGACATCATTCGTTCGTGTGGGAATTTGGTTGCGTTTTCTTTTGAGCCCAACGTATTCTTTAAAGATATTTTATCTGGAGATTTTATGTTGCAAACACGCAAAATGATGGTTCTATATCCGGCAATTGATCGTTTAGTTTTCACCGTTGTTGATAAGCGTATTAATTTAAAGGATCCTGTACCTGAGATTTATATGTGCATTCAAATTCTTTGTTAATGCTTCAACCTTAAATAGAGTCACTGGAAAAGAGGGATTGAGGTAATTTTTTGGATTACTCACAGACCGGAGGTCATCGTCGAAAGAGTTGGAGTTCTTGGAGTAGAACTACGCCGGCGACTCTATGGTTGATTTAACATTACTTGTAAAATGGACACGTTCAAAACCAGTCACCTAGCGGGGACCTTTTCGTCTGTACTTTTTCAAGAGGAATTCGGGATGATGGAGGTACTGTTCTGTCTGTCTTAATTGGTTCTTCATGGCATCCTGAAGTTACCCGCTTGTTGTCGTTCACCAAATTCATAATTGTGACAGTCGGACCCGGCGGTGTCGTATGTGAACCAGTCTGCAGTGTAGTGGTGGGCGGTGTTATTTCTTAAGCTTAAAATCCAGTTCAATAGCGTCATTATGTGCTGGTTGCCTCATCCAAGATATTCTTCCTCAGACTGTACGAGAAGATTGAAGGTTATTTCAGCCATATGAAGTTTGATGTTTTTATGGCACAATCTTCATAGTTACGTAAGTTGTTTATACATGCGAATTGGGTTTCATTAAAATTCAATTGCGTGTTCTGTTCCGCTTTGTAAATATATGGCCAATTGGACCTGGGCAATTTAATCAATACGTTGGTTACGCGGAACTCGATTTGCAGTCTATATTAAGGGTTTGTTTTTTTCTTCCGTACAAGCCTGATTGATTTCATTTATCTAACTCTATCAAAAGGGATTTAGGGGGTCAACGAGTTAACATTTGATTTTTGACAATGTACATGATACAGTTGCACATAATGAGTGTTCTCAAACTTATCGCATTGCTAAGTCCTTTAATAATATAATTTTGATGCTAAATGTTGACATTCAGATTGCATATTTCGATTCTTTTTGGTTTTCTTTATTTCCATTAGTTCTTTTTTGATAACATTGTTTAAAAACAAAATGCCTCATTTAAGGTACAGTTTTTTACTTTAACATTGGCGTGCATACCTGTGGTTTTTACAATTCAATTTTAAGCATTGTCAGTATTTTTCTGTTTTATTTATAATTTGGCCCCCGCTCCTCAGTAAAACAACATTTCACACCATCAAAAATTCGTTCAGTACTCTTTGGGCTATGGTTTAACAGTCAATTATCGCTTCAGTTGTATTGGTACGTCGGGATTCAAATGAAATTTTAATACAAAGTGTGTGGTAGTCCCTTTCCCTGTTAAATGAAAACAAATATATTTTAATTGAATAAAGGTACAGATATAACAGCATTTTGAAATCGGGGGGGTAGGATGGTAGGATACCTAGCCATATGTTATGTACATGTTTTTTAAATGCATTTAACTAAATTTTGCATGTTTTCTCCGACATTTGCTTTAATTTGGGCAATCTATTTATTTGGTTTAAACAATAAAGTTTTTCTTCAAACCGTGCCCTTTAATACTGTGTACGTGGGTCAGAGTGTTCCTACCACCCATATGGCTTTTTGTTTATCCATCAGTCTGTATGCGTCACGATTTCAGCACTGTACCCCCCCCCATTTGGCCTCGTTCTACAAAGTTTACGGTTAAGTTTTTCCGTATATTTTTTGTTGCTAGTGGTAACTAGAAACACTCTTTCACGGGTGACACTCAGTTTTTCTGTACACCGGTGGAATATAGTACCATGGGAGCCAAAAATTCGAAGTCCAGGCACGATAACGGGATAAGGCGTGAAAACTAATGCTGCGTTAGGTCAACCTAATCGAGGGCCATATTCTTTACCGCACATGCTAGGTGGTTGTGTGTGTAACAACAATCTATAAAAAAAAACTTATACACCGGTAAGGGCCATTATGTCTAAATATTTAGAAATAACAATAATAATCATACGTGCGTATAGAGAATATTACAACGAAGTCTCGAAGCGCTATAATAGACATAACTACTAAACATGTGTACAGAAAGCCTAGAACAGGCATGAGATAGATAATCAAGTAATCACCAAATGCTATAGAAATAGATGAGTTTTAAATGAGTCAAATGAAACCAAAAGTCGGCGATTCTCTGTTATGATGAGGTAAATGTTCCAAAGACAACAGTTTTCGCGTAATTAATGGACGCATTGATTTGGATTGTGGGGGTTGTGACCGTTGCTAAGGGTCACATTATGCGAAGTGGCAACCAGGCCTAGTTTTACCGTTCATGTGTCCTGGAATTTGGTTTTATTGCAATATGTGGAAGTGTTTTATTATTTTTATGGATTCGGTCACACTCGCATCACATCGAATTTCTCTTAGCCTTTCTGGTTTTTTTCTAGCCATTCTCATTTTTCCAAAACCTTTTTACTTTGGTTTTTTAACTCGCATTATTTCGCGCACTAAAATCTCCTTGGGTTTAGTCTTATACGTTTTCCCAAACTGTTGGTTTTTGGAAGTTTTTTTTCTAAGCGATGCCTTCAACTGCATGAATGCATTGAGTGACTGTGTTTTTCTTTTACACGTATTTACGTGAGAAGCAGAAAACCTGGTCGTTTGATGCTGTTCAGTCAAGTTTTTTCTTGTATTTTTCAAATTACTCCTTCGGCTGTAGTTACAATAATCATTTTGTTGTATCAGTTACATTGTATGACAGATTTGCCACGGTTAGGTTTATTTCGTTTGGCGCAAATTGTTAAAGTCTAATTTTTTCTTTGATTTTCCTTTTTTCGGATTTTTTTTTCGAATGGGATGCGCAGTGATGGTGTCCGTATGCGGTTCTATTTAAGTCAATTATGGCAATTCATTATTATTTATAGTTTTGTTCATTCAGGAAACGTAAAATAAAAAATATCAAAAAACAAGATTGTTGGTATGTCTGGATCAAGTATTGTCTATCCTAGATGCCCCTACAAAGATAAGTCCAAAACGCAGCCATAAGACAAAATCGGTTATTTTAGCCATACATGTTTTTCTCCCTATGGCCAACTTTTATACAACAAATAATGTTTGGGATCGTTTCCTGGAATACTGTTGGGAATTCTGCATGTTTGTTATTCACTCTTAAGCTATCCCAGCAAATTTCAATGTTTTGGCTCTCTCGGGTAATGCGGCCTTAAGTTCCCCCTTCACCCCCCTTTTAGGGGCCAGTGTCATGCTCTCATTCAATTTCATCAATGTGTTAATTCCTTTAAGTACCTTCCAAGGTTTTTTCCAAACATTTATTTTGGCTATGATGCTCCCTCAGCTACATGCGGTTTTGGTTTTAGAACAATTTTATATATGCGGTTGCGGTTTATAATTGCATTGGATTGTCACGTGTTTGTTTTTTTCATTGTAATATTTTCGCGTTGTTTTTTAATGTAATTTAGTTGTTAGGTTCTATCGCGTTTATTGTGGCTGAAGGATATGTCATATGTACTCAAAATGATTCTTCAGTTACCGTTATGTCATGAGTGTGGGCTAATTCAATTTGTTTTCTTCTGTTTTAGTAAGTCCAGGAGCTTCAGGATAAGCGCTCCAAAATATATCCTGTAAATTTCGTTCATTGTAGAGACAGTTAACATCCTACATCACTTTTGTTGCCTGCGAATCATTCTGCGAATCGTTATGGCCCATAGTAAGAGCTCTAACAGTACATTTGCCCAGTGTGTAACAGTCAGGCCATCCTATTCCAAGTTACCAGGCCCTAAATGGTTACAAACATTGCTGTTAGTGTTAACTGGTCTACGGGTTAATGTCATTCTCGGTTCAGTTAAAATTGTACACCGATTTCATTAATTTACCAGCCATTTATGTTCATTACTGGTGGACCACTTAGCAATTTGCGCGCTTTGGGACATTCATACGTGTAGCCTGTGCGAGTAAGTCTGACTTACAACTCATTCCGCCATTTTTAGGTTAACAACCGTCAAAAATATTGTTACACTTGATCCATTGTAAATTCATAATCCAAGGGGCTGAGTTGAATTGAATAGGGTTTATGGCCATCATCCATTTGGTGTGTTTTTACCCCTTTTAGTTCTTTTCACAAGCATGGCATGCGGGTTTTGATATGCTAAACAAAACAGGGGAGGACAATTCAGTCTGTGATGGTGGTGGTATGGTACCATGAAATAGGTGCCCCCAAATTAATCAATCAATTACATATTCAATCATAAGTGCATATCGTATTCGCGTTACATAGGGTAAATAGGCGATATGAGGTAATTATTTAGGAATGTGTGGAGTGAAGATATTAATATTAACATGCAAGTGACAAATGAGTATATACACTTGCTATATAAATGCAAGAGTGTTGATTTGAACTGAGGACCCTGCTAAACGCATAGCATGGAGGGTGCAGTGAACCTCTCCGAATAAACTTGCATATGAATGATTTATGACATAGGGATTAAACCTAACGACAGAACATACATGGACAGAACATATATGTGTTATGTAGGAATAGAATGGGCAGGTTTTTTTCCAGCAATGGTCGCAAACCCATGTTAAAGATTTCACGACCATGTAATTATTTACCTTATTCACTCAGCAAATATCCGACACAGTCGCGTGTGGAAGGGATTTTCGCTCAACGCTACAATATTTTGCGGCGGAAATATGGCCTATTTTTAATTGTTTTGGTAAGGGAGGGGAAAGTGATAGTCAATGATATGTCATCAAATCATAAAATTTGCTCAAACGGTACGTTCACCGATAGAAAATGCATATTACCTAATCGTTGCACATTAATTCTCAACCTTGTCACTCGTATATTTTTTGGGGCGTTCACCTTTCATTTTTGCTTGTTTCTTTGTCTTCGGGAAGGGGGGGGGGGGTTGGGGGTTGTTTAGGCAAGTGTACTGCAGAGGACTGTCAGTAACTTGAAAGTTGCGTCTAATGATTATTTTTCTGATTGCTTTATAACAATAGACACGCCAGGCTTCTTTTATGAATAGTATTTCAGCTGCGGATATTTTTATTTTTGAGATATATCATAAAAATGAATTTTTGTCAAATAGTAAGCAAATTTAAAATGGATAAGATATAGTCAAGAATTTGTTCAGATAAGAAATTGTAAATTTGTGGTACGCTGTTGTGAGTGACAGATACACATACAGGTACATTTTATGATGCATTCGACAAGCTAATATCAATTCCAGCTTTAATATTTCATCAAATACAATTGAGTGTAGGGCAGGTTTACCCAGCCAGGCCTCGGGATTTCCCAGCCGTTGGATGCGTAATGTATTGCCAATCATTGTTCACCTCTAGGGCAGGGTTACCCAGGGGGGTACGGAAAAGTTCCATCATATGTTCAACAGAAATATGCATCTATCCTAGGAATACCAAATCAAAAGCTATTACCAATATTTGGACACCTCCAAGGGCACGGTTACCCGGGGGGGTACGGAAAGTTGTCTTGCTATGTCTCCGTGGTAAAATACACAAAATATGCATCTAATCTTAGTATATGACTTATACAAAGGTTAGTAGGAGTGTAGAACCTTTTCAGCTCCTGATTGCTATTATGTACATGTATTCTGTCGCATGCTAATGAGGTTGGAATAAACTCTCTCCTCAGTGGATTGAAAAACTGCACTGCCAAATTTGGTAGTCATATCTCACGTTCTCTGTATGTGGGCAACAAAGTTTTTCATAGGCCCTCGTCGAAAAACAGTTTGCCCCCCCTGCAGAGAAGTGTTCATTCCATATTGGTGCCATAGCAACACGCATATGTTGTGGCCAATCGAATGCTTGCATTTGTCCGTCTTCGTATGCTTTGATGCTTGGTGTTATATCATAGCCTCAATCGCCTCTGAGGCACGAGAGGACATCTTGGGGCGGGAGAAGAAAATTCTTTTCCCCCTCCCCACCCAACTCTTTATTTTGCACCCCTTCATCTGTAACTTTTTGAAATTTCCTTATTCAGAAGGGGTTTTATGAAATGTAATTGAAACATTGGTATTGGATTTATTTTGGGAATGTATATGTGTGTTAGTTAAGTATCAATTTTTGCTTAACTAACAATTCTTGACTAGATGCAGAGTGAGCGCGGTCTTCTTAGATTATTTTTTCTTATTGCTTTATAACAATAGCACGCCCAAGGCTTCTTATGAATAGAATTTCAGCTGAGGATATTATTTATTTTGGAGATATATCATAAAAATGAATTTTTGTCAAATAGTAAGCAAATTTAAAATGATAAGATATTAAAAAAAAAAAAAAAAAATAAGAAATTTAAATTTTGTGGTCGCTGTTGGTGAGTGGACAGATAACATACATGTACATTTTATGATGCATTCGCAAGCTTTAAAATAAATTCCAGCTTTAATATTTCATAAAATACTTGAGTCTAGGCAGGTTTACCCAGGCAGGCCTCGGGATTTCCCAGCCGAGCTGCTTACATGTATTGCCAATGTTCACCTCTAGGCCGGGTTACCAAGGGGGGCTACAGAATTTTCCACTGCTATGTTTAAACAGAAATATGCATCTAATCCTAGGATATGACAATCCAAACATCTATTACCAATATTTGGACAACACTCCCAGGGCACGGTTACCCGGGGGGGCTACGGAATTTTCCTTGCTATGTCTCACGATGGTGGTAAAATACACAAAATGGATTTAATCCTAGTAAATGACTTATACAAGGGTTAGTAGGAGTGTAGAGCCTTTTCAGCCTTCATGATGCTATATGTACATGATTTTCTGCTCGCATCTTTAATGAGTGTGGAATAAACTCTCTCCTCAGTGGTTTGAACTGCACTGCAAATTTTTGGTAGTCCATATCTCACTTTCTCTGTCGGGGGGCAATTCAGCTTGCTGATACATATTTTTGTGTGGGGTGCTCCTCAAAGTGTCATTAGCTTTTTGGTCTATGTTAAAAAATTAAAAAAACCAGAACCATATACAATATATTTTGTGTAAAATACTATCAATATAAATTATATTATATACTAAATAATGGCCTACATCAGTTAAATAGCCACTTGGATTCCGCGCGTTAGTGACATGCCACATTGCTACTTTATGCAGTTCACACGCAGCTGGGGTTTGGTTTATCGGCTGCGCTCATTTTAATTGTACAGCGTTTAGGCTGTGTGCATGAGTTTCACTCGTGCCTACCAATCAACAAACAAACCCGCAAGTATTGCTAGTTTTACCGTTACCACCCAAAAACCCGATTTAATTGATCTTCCAGAACTACTTGACATTAGCATTGTGTAAATGAAGGGGTTACAACAGTAAAGGAAAAAAACTAACGTTGTTTTAACAAAGTAAACACCCTCTTATAAAGTTCAGACTGTTTCCTCCATATTTTGGCTCTGTGTTTGAAATTGCTGTGTGTTACAATGTCATTACTAGTTAATGGATAAGAAAACAGTAAAACATTGGGTAACGGTCTATGATAAATGACACTGGCAACGAGGTCATTTCGAACCGTAAATCAAGTCATGTGGGCGGGGCCGAAACTTTTGCTGGTGTGTGTTTGTTTTCACATTTGGACCTTTCGTCGACTAAAGGAGGCTAAAAAAACATAAGGAACCTAGGCCAGTGCCACACATCCGTGTACACATCTTGGACATGTTGGACGCTGTATCAAATAATTCGTCGACCCAACTCTTCAACTTCACAATACATTGTATCGTTTATTGTGGTCGCCTGAACGAATGTTCATGGATGCCATCTAAGTCCAATTTCTGTGTGTCCGTGTGTCCGTCCGTCGTCCGTATGACTTACTGGTTACCTTTTTTTTAAAATGCCTGGAGGCTAAACGCATCCCCGATTTACTTCAAACTTGATAGGATTATAGAGCGAGGTGCCGCAATATTATGTGTAGTCTTTGGCTGCATTATTTGCTATTCATGAAATGTTTTAATTAGCTTTATTGCATATTTTTCAGACATTTCGGTTTTAACCCTTTTTTGAAATGCTCTGCTGGCTAAACCTAACCCTCCCGATTTCCTTCACACTTGATAGGGTGATAGTGTGATAAAGTGAGGTGCCAAATATTATGTGTAGCTTTTTGGCTGCATTATTTGCATATTCATGAATATTAATTAGCTTATGTTGCCGGTCAAAATTACACCCTTTCCCCCTGTCCGGCTTGTGTACGAGTTATCTGGAGGTCCGTAAGGCGTATGATGATGTCACTTGGTGAAGGAAGCGGGTTAAAGAGTTCTCGACCTGATTTTATGTTGGGGGGCATATTCGGGCGAATTACATATGCCCATAGCTATTTGATATGCAAAAGTTAGCGTAATCGCTATATTTTTTAAAGGTACATGGATAGTGCAAAATTCTTTCACTGCATGAAAACCATTATGGTGCGCATCTTCTTTGCCATTTTGAAGTTCCTGATACATGCGGCTTAGGTATGCAAATGAGCTAATTAAATATGCATAATTGCTGTATCGCTAAAAATTGTACATCGGATATGCAACATATTTTTTCCTTAGCTACATGAAAAACTACTATACCATACATACATGTGTGTGTGAATCATATGGAGGGGAAGTGTTGGGAGGGGGAAGGGTGGTTTGTAAGTGGCGAGGTGGGGTGCGTCAGGGAGGGGGTGTGTGGGGTGCTCAGGGCAGGGGTGGGTGGTCGGGAGGGGTCGGGTGGTGTGCATCTGGGTGGGGTCAGAGTGGTGGCGTCACGGTAGGGTGCGTCGGGGATGGGTTGGGTGCGTCGGAGGGGGGCGGGGTCGTTTCTTATCCGTGTCCAAACACTGTGGTTCTCAAATATGATCAGCCAGAGATTGGGGTACAAACGTCTGCTGCTCACTGAATTCCGCCGTCCTTGTTGTGTGCATTGTTGCTTTCCCAGCAGTGGGCAACCAAGAGGTGTTCCATTGTCTGTGGAGCTGTTCACACAACCACAGGTCGTATCCTGATCTGCTTCCAGATAGCCCCACTTCTGCAAGGAAACCTTAGACGGCCAGTTCTGGTTCTCAATCTATGGAGACAAAATCTCGCACTTCAGCCCATGAGGAGTCGCCTCCAGGTGGGAGATGCTCACCCAGGTTCAATACCGATAGCTGTTACTTTGGTTGCTGGCAGTGCTTTCTTTCCACGGGGCGGGGTGAACCTTGTTGTGACCCTGGTGACCTTGGTGACTTCTGTGACCTTGGTACTAATTTCGTGTGACGCTTTGTGGACCCTGCGACTTTGCTGACCTCACGTCCCCTTTAGCCCATTCACAGTCGTGTGCTGGGAAACGGTCGGGGTTGGATGCGACGGGGAGGGGGTGGGTGTGTCATGGAGGGGGAAGGGTGTTAGGGAGGGGAAGGAATGTCAGGAGGGGGGAGGTATGTCGGGAGGGGAAGCATGGGGGGGTGCTAAGAGGAATGGTGTGGGCATGGGGGAGGTGGGGTGGGGTGGAGTCCTTGGTGACCCCATGTGACCTTTGTGACCCATGTGAGACCGTTGTGACCCCATTTGACATTGTGACATGGTGACCCCAATGTGACCTTTGCGACCTATGCGACCTTTGTGACCTTTGTGACCCTATGCGACCTTTGTGACCTCTGTGACCTTTAGACCCCGTGTGGACCCTTGGTGACCCCATTGACCTTGGTGACCCAGTGACCTTGGTGACCCCAGGTGACCTTGGTACCCCATGTGCCCTTGGTGACCCCATGTGACCCTTGTTGCCCCATGTGACCTTTGCGACCCCCGTGTGCCCTTTGCGACCCCGTGTGACCTTTGCGACCCCATGTACCTTTGTTACCCATGTGACCTCTGACCCATGTGACCTTGGTGACCCGTGTGACCTTTGTGACCCCATGTGACCTTGTGACCCCATGTGACCTTGGTGACCCATGTGCCTTGTTCCCTACAACCTTTGTGACCACCATTTGACCTTTGGACCTCCATGTGACCTTTGTGACCCTCAGTGACCCCCCATGTGACCTCGGTGACCCCATGTGACCTTGGTGACCCCCAGGTCACCTTGACTCCAGGTGACCTTTGTGATCTCATATGACCTTTGTGACCCCATGTGACCTTGGTGACCTCATGGTCACCTTTGACCCCATTCACAAACCGCATGCAGATTACACTAGCGGTCCCCAACAGCCGTGGATGTATTTATTCATACATTTCGGTTACACTTTTTTAAAATGCTCTGCTGGCTAACACTATGCCCTATTTACTTCAAACAAACTGGTAATTTTGTATAACCCTGTTCTCCAGTGCATTTATTCTCTATTCCTTTGTATCATCATTTGCCCAAACTGTCATCATAAAGCAGTGACGCGCAACCAGGCGACACTTGTGGTTCGAGAACCGCCTTGGTCTTAAAATAACGGCCGAGTTGCACCATCACACCTGTGAGGAATCAAAAACTTCACCAAAGATACGTCGCATGGATGATAGTAAGTATTTGGGTTTTTTAATTGAAAAAAGTCACACTCCTTGGACCCATGGTCACAATCCCAAATGGGCACATTTGCGCATGACCGAAGTGGTCCCCGTCTCAAGGGAGCATACAACTACACCCCCCCCAACGGCTGAATTTGGGTCGGTGGCATCAAAGGCTTTTGTGAACCACAACCTCTACCCCCCGACTTGTCTAAAAAATTGAGATTTTCAATCATCATCTGAACCGTTAGCCTTAAAGGAGGATGGCCGATTTAAGTAGATGAAGTTTTCACCCAGCACAAACAAATCCCATCTTTTGATAGCACAGTGTGGCGCAAACGATAAGTGCAGGACTCATAATCTGAAGTTCGTGAGTTCGAGCGCCGCTGAAGTCAGCGTGTTTTGTCCCTGGGCAAGATACTTAGTCTCAATTGTCTCGTTCACCCAAGCGAAATAGGGGAGAGCTGTATGGGGGCTTTACTCTAAGGGCTGATAGGGTTGTGCACCCAGCCAGCAGCCACCTAGATGAAGCGAAATGATTGTGAACGATTTCCGGATGGCAGCGTAATAATATGTAATCGTCGCGCCTTGAGCACCCCGAGGTTGGATAGTGCGCGTTATAAATCAACATTATTATTATTATCTGTAAATTTCGCGTGCGATATTTCAATCCGTTTTGATGCGAGGGCTAAAACATGATTTTGTAACCCCATCGATCAAGACGCAGTGAAGGTTTCCGTTTTACTGGAAAACGGAAAAAAATCCAGGAATCGGCAATTTGTAACAAGGAAATGCTCACAAAAACCAGAAAACCAGTTCACTATTTTAAAAATACTGTAAAAAACCCAGCAAATGATGACGACAAAAATACAACCAATTGTTTTTGATCTAGACTACTATGGCTACGTCACGATCTTAAGCCCTCCTCCACTATCGGACCAGCAGCTGGACAGAAGTAGAAAGCAATAGACATGGCCCTTACTTGCAGCATTTCTCAAGACATGGAGACTGATGAAGCTGAGCGAAGCCAAACCGTCCCACCACTGCCTTCCACCTCTAACACACCAAAGAGGCTCATCCCAAAAGCTTCAATCAACCTCAATTGAGCGCCTCTGCCATAAATCCTACACCAACCTACTTGGGAGTGAAGCTTGACCGGCTATCCTTACCTACCGGCAGCAACTCGAGTCCGTATGCGCCAAGGTATCTTTGAGAAATAACCTCCTGGCCGACTTGCTGCTCTTCTTGGGTCCACCCCACACCCTACGCCCCCCTGCCTTGGCTCTGGTCTACAGCATTGCTGAATATGCCGCCCCACCATGGTGCAACAGCTCTCACATAAAGAAGCTGGACACATACTCACGCACTGGAGAACCTCACTGGTACTGCCATCGTCCTACCACATCAACATCAAAGATGATTTCGAGAAGGGTTTGGTACCGGAGTTACCACCACATGGGCGGGATTATTCGGTTGTTAATCGTTCCGCCGTAAAAATAAACTACGCAATGTACTCGGCGTTTGCATAGAATCGCGCACGCAAAACGCCTAATATGCACACTGCGGCTCTTGCGTTGTCTTGCGCCTACATTATTCATATCAGTTTCGCACTTTCTGAGGCCCGCCTATTTGGTGGTAATCAAGTATAGTCCCCTCTCGCCCTTATTATCCACAATAATTCTGGTGCTTTCACTTTTTGAAAATAATATATTGATTAGTTCAATGCGTAATATGTAGATATATGCGAGGCAAGCCCGATACGAGACCTCACTATGCTTAAACTGCGCAATGGTGCCATGATTATTTTTTTATTATTTTTGGTAATTCTTACTTTTAATCAGATGGTAGAAAAGCTCTTAGCTTACCCAATGTTCCGAATTTGGTTCGGTATTCATTTCTGCTGGAAAAATGTTTGCTGCTTATTTGTGGGGACGGTGGGCATATAGTTATTTTATTTGAAAATTTGAAATATTCTGTTCAATTCGAGGGGTCAGGTGAAAAATTCCTCATTGACATGTCGGTCTTTTAAGATAAAATCTATCAAAACCCTAATATAAGAAGTCTAAACGGGAGTGATGCTGCCTCTCCTATCACAAACTGCGATGACAGAGGATTTAACACAAAAGTATGATAACATACACAAAACTCGGATCAGAACTAATAAAAGGTGCAAGCGAATGTGTTAGGCCTTAAATAATCAAAAGTCGACACTCGCTGGTCACGCAACACTCAGAGAAACGCGGCGGTCCCAATATGTTGCGTATTTTCTTCTGCCCGTGTTTTGTCGGAGCTGTATGCACTAAGATGTCGCAAGGGTTCATTTTTGTTCAAGAAAAATAATATAAGGATTTTCGCATGAATATCTCAAAAGGCTACTCGGTGACCCCATGATTTTTTTTGTTTTATTAGAAAGCTGACATGAGTGCGCAACTTATATAAAAAAATCACAACCAAATTATGGCTAAATTTTTAGCTATAACCAAAAATGTCTCCAAAAAATGATTTTCCATAGACTTATTTAGTTAATTTTTGGCGGAAAATGTGTATTTTGTAATGGTTTTAACTCAAAAGTGACATCGGTGACCCCCGATTTTTTTCTTGAATTTTTCGATCATATCGATGAAAACCGTATTTATGCGAAGTTTGAAAGGAAAATTATGGGGGGAAGTATATATGACCCAAACCCCTTAAAGTAACCTGGTCTGGAACACTTCTGGAGCACTGATAACATAGTGTGCAAGTGGTGTTTCAAACCCACCCTTTATATTTTAAACCCACCCTTTATATGAAAACACCCTTTATACCGAAAGTCATAACCCACCCTAAGCCTTTTTGCTTTTGCGAGGGAAACGGCGAACCGGGATCAGTATCGTACCTACATCTAATTGCGAATTATCATAAAAATGTAAAGTCCATTGCTACGTAGATATTGCAAGGGCACAGTAGGCCTATACTCAAAACAATAACTACATATGATCTCCATGTAGTTTTTTTCTTAGCTTACGGAATCTTTTCAGAGTGTTTTGGGTGTCCAGAATTCCTAGACTCAGTCCCTATCATTCATTCATGACATGATCATGCCCATAGCAAAGACTTCTTCAGAACAGAAGTGAGTCCGAGTTTGAAAAACAAAAATCAAAATTAGCTCTGTCAGTATCAGGTTTTGGATTCGGATTTCATTCTTAATATAGCTAGTGCATTTTCAAACACCAATTTCCATTTTTAAAATTGAAAATCAATAATAAAATACATTTAACGGCACAAATATTGCTAAAGAAACATCAAAATGTTTCCCAATTCGGCACCCTTGACAAAGCTCGGAGGAACGGGTGTAATGGAAGGCAGGAAGGGGAAAAAGCAACGGGGCGGGGAAGCAAATGCAAGAAAAGAGGGTGGTTACCGGATAAGAGGCTGGTTGAGGGTGCATCCCTTCCCCCTGGGCCCACCCAGCGTTTCCTTCCTTCTCAGCGAGTTATCTCTTTATCTTTGCTATCAAAACCAAAATTAAAGCTTGAAAGACACCATTAGCGCATTTGAAAACGACCCCATTGATACTTAACACATGCTAAAATGTTGCATTTCCTCGCGATATTCCTATAGGTCTGGTATCGTGATACTAGTCGGCATCCCCTGTCTTGTTATTACGGGCGGCCATTTTGCAGGGAAAACTAACGGCCCCACTGCAGCTGGGAATCAAGGCAGTACTAGTGTCATGCCGCGGCAAGCGGCTTGGTGTACGCCGCTTGCAGGATTGAGCTACTATAGTCAAGCGGCGCTATCACTTGAACTATGAACGTCATCGAGCGGAAACAAATGGCCCCGCTCAAAAGTTGAACTCAAGTCAACTCATGCGATTTGCCACTTTTCCAAAAGCGGCAGCCCGAGCGGCAGGGAGATCGATTTATTGGCTTGACTTCTTTGGCCACTTAGGTCACCGCTAGCGATTCTGATACGATTGCGTAGTGACGTAATTTCATCATCATTCAGAGCGGCAAGCGGTAAGCGGCATACACTATTTTATGACCTTTATTGCGGCAACATCTAAAGCGGTGCTCGGTATTCACAATCACATCTAATTTAGTAAATTATCTTGAGTATTATACGTGAAGTAATTATACAAATCACAAAAAAAAAGCTTACTTTTAGAACTCTTCATATGATAATTGACATGACGGAATGTTGGTACAGATTTTTCAGTTACAAAAAATATGCACACCAGTTGCACTACGGATTATCGCAAGCAATACGGAAACAATGAGGTCGAAAGACGGCGGATTCCATTCGTTTCGGAGCTTTTCAGCGAGGTACAGTTGCAAATTAGCCGCCAATTCTTATTTTTTTGTGCATTTCTTTAAGAATATACACGCATTTTAGATTTAAACTCTCAGCAAACCACGCTTTTTGAGGATGTGGCGATTTTTCAAAACCACACTGTCAAAGCGGGCGATGCAACACTTGGATATCCTGTCTACCTAGGAGTTGCCTTGGATTGCACTCTCTCTTTAGACCCACTCAAGAAGACGCAGAGTAAAGTATGTGTCACGCAATAACATCTTCAACAAAATCGCTGGCACAAGACGAGGTGCCACCCACATACTCTGCGATTGACAGCACTTGCCCTGTGTACTCATGTGCAGAGTAGCTTGGCCCTGTACATGGGAAACTCAACCCATGCTAAGAAGTTTGATCCAGCATTAAATGCCTCCTTCTGGCTTATCACAGGATGGTCTTCGCACAACTCTAATGGACAGTTTATACATCCTAGCAGGAATTGCTCCACCAGACATCCGTCATAGTGTAGCGCGAGCATGCAAGAGCATCTAGCTCGCCAGTTCCTCATGTGACGCCCCCTATGTCTGGACAGAGACCAGCTGCTAACCGCCTTAAATCCAGTTTCTTTAGCAAAATCCAACCCCTTGAAACAGTCTAGGAGTTAAGAGAGTCGCCTTGTGGAAAGAAAGACTTGTATCAACCAAGTACTTAGTAATCTATTGGTATTGAACTGGTGAGCATCTTCCCCCTGGACCTGACTACTCATGGCTGAAATGGCGATGTCTCAACAGATCTAGGTTTCTTTGCAGAAATGGGGCTACCTGGAGGCAGATAGGAACTACATGTAAGCATAGTGGCCAGTGGGGTTTGACCCCCACCCTTTTTACTGAGACATCCTGGATACGTTGAAAATTTCGGACCCCCCACACTTTTTACCCAATTGCCAAGCAATATTTGTGATTAACAGTAAGTTGAGTAATGGTAAGCAGTAACATTACCTTCCATCACAGATGCACATGTGCTATGTATTAAAAGTGACAATTATCTATATCATATTATTAGGGCTTAGGGGTCAACCAAAATGACTTTTGTCTTCGATCGATAACTGATTATTGCATTGGTTTAATATCGGCCGATATCAGATCCGATCCGATAGGTGCGAGTTTATGTATTGTATTAAATATCAGTATCAAAATACATTTAAAAATGGCTTTCCTTACAGATATTTGAGAGAAACCAAAAGCGTCAGCAGCGTTCTTTTATGTTGAAATTGATGTTTTGGTTTCTTTGATCCAATTTAGAATTATATTATTTTTTTTATAAATGCCACCAAGAAGAAATATCCTAATTGCATACATACTCAAAATCAGAATGTCCAAAGAACATGTGAAATGATAATTTTGTTCAGAATAACCCCATAATTATGTTTAGTCTGTACAGTCTTATGGTTTTAGTCTTGACATGTACAGTTGAATGTGTGGATATGTAACATGAGACAGTGGTATATGCTGCGACATCAAAACCCTAATAGAAAAATAAATCCTGTCAGCAGATAACTAAACTGTCCTCATAGCTACATATACTTCTATATTTTAATGTCTTCGCATAAATGCTGATAACGTGTTGGTTCACCATACATGGGACCATGAGAATTCTCATGTTAAGTGAACTATTTAACTATTCCCCAAATTTGTTAATTTGAGAACGGTCCTAAATATTTAATGTTGACAATGACACAACGTTGTAATACTACGAAGACAAAAACACTTAAACGAAAAATTTTTTGTCAGAGTTTTCAAGTGTACTCATTGTCACCTTATCGGTCTATCGTAGGACCATTATTTCACAAACACACATCACATTTGTTCAAATGTACAGACTACTCTAGACCATCTTGTATCGCGACGCGATTAAATAGGCCTTTAATCACAAGACGCTCGCGAATATTAAAAATCCGTCTACCAGTTCATATTTCACGCTAGTAGGTTTCAAACCTTGAGTTATCTTCAGTAGACAGCTTTTCTTCAACTTGATTGCCCTAAGGGTACACTCATGAAGTAATAACATCTTCTTGGATTCAATCATACGTAACATGGTGACCTAACGTTAAACACGTGACCTCATTTACGGTTGGTCCCATCAGCCCATAACTATAACCTTTAATGGCTGTTGACAAACAAAATTACACCCAAAATATGGTAATAGACTTGACCAAGCCTCTTGACAGACACATCTTAAATGTTAACACCTTAAAATGCTTCAATGACTCAAAGAGAAGCAATTTACTTATTTCTACTTCAAAACATTCATAGTAAATTCCCTTTTGCATCATTTTCTTTTAGCATTGCAAAATTGGCACCAAAACTCTTGCAAAGACTAACAAGCCTTAATTAATTTTGATCATTTACCGTTGTGTAGACTGTATTCCAATCTATAATTTGGCAACCTCATTAATTCATATCTCAATACCAAAATGCAATTATATATCCATTTATAGCCATATACTTTTATAAATACTTCTTATCAATTCAATTTACATATTAATAGAATTAGGGGTGAATATTTTCCTACAAACTAGACAATTCCATTTATTCACCCATCCCAATTTTGCATCAATCACCTTTTGACGCAGGTATGGTATTTACCATGTTTACAGAATTCGACCGTATTCTCTTAGAATTACAAAACTCACGTTTTCATCTGTAAGTTGACTAGCTTTGGAGAATTTCGCGGTGCACAAAAAACGCACCAGTACAGCCTTATCACGCCCCAATTGCCACTGTCATCACGTTTGCAGCCACTCCATTACGCAAATTACGCAAAAAAATTGCTGGCCTGAAATGCCTTGGCACTGCAATTAAAGCTACCTATAGCCGATTTTAGCAAATTGTTAAAGCTGACTGTAAGCCTTCTCCCTAATGTTCCATTACTGACCCCTACATAGGTCAATTTAAACAGAATTTTGAGATCAATCAATCACTTTCATGACCCTCGATCACAAAAGCATACTCACTCATGCATACATAATACTTTCAGTGGTCCTCACACACCATGTAACACTATTCAAACTTGGACACATTTTCCCCGCGCTAGATCAGTTTTGAACTACGAGGGTGCGGAAATTAAATATATTGATAATTTCCTGACATTCATTATCCACCTACGACTAAACCTATTCGTCATAACTTCTAATGTGCATGGTGAACATGATTATAGAACATTAAGTCAATTCAGTATATATTTGGCATGATTTTAACAAAAATCATTAGTCCACTGACTTAAGGTGAAACTCAGAGATTTCCCGAGGAGGGCACCCTCAATTTTCAAACAAATTGTGATTTTTTTGCATAGACAATTGCTTGTCCATGTACTAAACACTTTGTGAAATAGCTAAGCTCAATCGACATCCATTTCATATATATAAAATCACAAACTGTTTAAAAGTTCCGGATCCAGAAATTTAGTAATACAGCCGTATCCTATGGCACTGTAATACTACACATGAAGTTTACTTATGCAGTGGAAATCGAAAAATCCGATACATCTCAAACTTTGGAATTGGACATTTTAGGTGACTATCTTTAGTTCTAGTTGACTATTTTCAATAAAACACAAAAAATTATATTAAAAAATCTCTAAGTCAGCCTGTAAACCGATTAGTCTGGAACTTCTGACTGGCACGGTGGATAGAACATAAGCTCATTCCATATTTTCATAAATTGCTTAAACTCACATTTGTGGGCCCATCTTAATTATGCACTATGTATTTTTGTGTTAACTATAAGAATACCATTTTTTAATAACCAGCTTTATTTGCTTGTTGTTTTTGGCAGTGAAGAAATTCGTGCCTCGGCAGGGGATATATTGAGATTGAGCCGGAATACTTTTTGTGGAACAATTTACTTCTTGTCATCAAAGAGTGTATCCAAATTAGTCTGGGAGAAAATTTCTTAACATTTCCTTGGACAGGCCAGCCATTTGGAAAGTAAAAGATTTATTTTGCTACATAGATTTGCCGCTGGTTTCTAATAAAAGGAGTTTAAATGGCCGCTTGTTTTGTTTTTGGCAACATTCAAATTTAAAGGTGCAATGGCCCTATTTAATACTCTAAAATTGGGCAATTTTTGCACGTTTTTTTTTTTTTAAGATTTTTTAGTTTTTTAATGATTTTTCAACTTTGTTTTTTAAATAAGCCTTTTTTTTCCAGCTATCCTACATAGAATTACACCAAATAAACATTTTCACGTTTTTAATTTCGCGCTGCTCTAAGTGGTGCAAAGTGTGAAAATATTTCACTTTTTACAGTATATAATATTTTCCTCTTGATTGAATTACCTACCTTGATCCCAGGAGCCGATCTCCAAAGTTTCACCTGATATTCAATCCCTTTTGATATGGGAGTCTAAAATGTAATTTTGTAAGCCCCTTTTAAAAAAGGGCATCAATTTGTTTTTTTTTTAACCTTTCCACAGGGAATAGCAAACAAAGTAGTTGGCACTCTCATTTTTGTATTTTGTTTACGAGAAAATGAC
>JAMKCH010006460.1:0-33313 GCA_023653785.1 Ophioderma brevispina | reverse complement strand
CAACCTAACGTCACGCATAATTAATTGAAGGCGTTTCAATCTGGATGTTGCGAAATGCACCCAATAACATAAATCTTAAAACGAAAAGCTAAAAATTTTATTTTCAGCATGGTGAATGTTATTTTTTTATCAATTTAGAAAAGGCAATCAAAATTTAGGTTTGGGATTTATTCCGTTTTTTTTAGAATTACGATATAGGCCTACATTATGCATTTACACTCCCCGTTAAGGTGATATTAGGTATTTTTTTAACCGGCGATGATTAAATATTTTTAGCTTTTCTTTTCAAGATTCAGCTCGCTGCCTCTGTTAGTCAATATTACATCTTGTGAAATTACGTCATGTAGCTTTTGGCATACAAGCTTTCGTTAAGCATCTGGCAACACAAAACACGGGACTTAGACACCGAAATTTCCTGAAATTTCACTTCCTAAAAGAGTTGATGAAAATATTTACGACTATCCTGTTGTTGCTAACACTCTAAGGAATACTTTCAAGGTAGAATCAGGTAATATTTATTTGCATGAAGAGTGAAAATTATTGAAGAATGTGAGACAAAAACTTGGTCTTATCAGTTACACGCAATTTTGGCATGACTCCTCCGTTCATTAAATTAATGGCATAATGATGTACATATGGAGGAGTCATGCTCAGCAGGACTACTCTTCGAGGGTACTTTCTTGAGGTGCTCTGTTACTACTCTCTTAAATGATTCTGTGTCTTCGATGTTTATCACATCTTCTGGTAATGAGTTCCAGTCGGATATGGTTCTACTAAAGAATGAGTATTTGAAGCAGTCTTTAGTTTGCTCTAGTTCAATTGAGTGAAGATCTCGAATGAGGGGTAGTCCTGCTGAGCATGACTCCTCCATAACATAAGGCCATGAGAATGAAAGTTTTAGATTTGCGTCCGGACATTTTTCAAAAGGCATGAGGCTTTATTTCATTATTCATTATGTACAATTTTATTGATTTGACTTGCGAGTTTCACATTTACCTATTGTCATTGCATAAAATTGGTAACCGCTTTACAAAGTTGTGTTTATGTTTCAAGAGCCAATTCTCGCTTATCCAAATATTGATTTTTTTTAAAAATAATAACATTTTCGGCAACAGGTTTTTGGACATGCGGAAAGGGCGGCGGACGCAAATCTAAAACTTTCATTCCCATGGCCTAATGTACAATTATCGATTATGCCATTAATGAACAGAGGAGTCATGCCAAAATTGCGTGTAACTGATTTGACAAAATTTTTCTCACATTCTTCAATAATTTGCACTCTTCACACGAATAAATATTACCTGATTCCACCTTGAAAGTATTCCTTAGAGTGTTAGCAACAACTCTTTTAGGAAGTGAAATGTAATGAAATTTCAAGACATGTAAGATTCTGACCGGTGACTAAGTCCCATGTTTTGTATTGCCAGATGCTTAATGAAAGCTCGTATGCCAAAAGTTACACGACGTTTTCACATGGTGTAATGTTGACTAGAACACAGCGCCTTGGGCGTATTTTCTACAATTATGTAAATATGCCCCAGAAAATTTCGAATTTTTAGCTAGATTTTGAGCCATTTTTCGTGAAAACAGAACCCATGTCTAAGCATTTCTCATGAAAATATGACCCATGTTTAGGGATTTCTCATGAAAAAATGACCCACTCTAGCCAATCATCCCTGTATACCCCTGGGTCCCAACAGTGACTCTTCTAATAAGAGTCACACACACTGCCATTGCAAGTGAGTGTACACGAAATTGAATTTTTTTCATGAAGATTTTTGCCACAAAATGTACTTCTATACTGCTAAAATTACCTTACCTAAATATTTTGCTCCATCCATTATTACTCTGTTGCCCTGAGCATATCTTCACAAGGGGTTGGTACATTTACTGACCCCACTTTGCCTGACACAGCTCAGAATTCAGCAGCCTTTACGGAATAAAGTGCATGTGATACTGTGCTTTATTCCGTAAAGGCTGCTGAATTCTGAGTTGTGTCAGGCAAAGTGGGGTCAGTAAATGTGCCAACCCCTTCACATGAGGCATGGAGAGGCAGTATATGAAATATGCCCCATCTTTAAATGCCTCACAGACATGGAATTTGGAAATTACAAACTAATTGAAAGGCACTTAGGGTTATTTTTCCACTAAGTCAACTGCCCAAGAGGCACAAAAAGGCAAGCAATAATAGGCAAAAATAACCTTGATTGTCTATGAATGCCTGTGTCATGTTAGGGTTAATATACAAAAATTACTCATTTCATGGAACAGATTGTAACCTTACTTGTTTGAGTGTATTTGTTAATTTTAGGTTGTACATAAGAATATTTAGCTTTGTTAAAAAGTTGAAAACAACCTTCTCTCAAAATTTCAGAATGTTCCTTTAAGTTAGCAAAATATCCAGCATGAATTGAAAGGTCTCTTTAATTTAAGTTGTTAGTGGTCCAAGGGATCAGGGGCGGTGCCAGGGTAAAATCATAGGAGGGGCAAAACATGATGGGGGGCGAAACAGTACAAAAGGGACTCATTTTGGTTAAAACCCCTAATTTTTGCGCAAAACCCCCTGTTTTTCTTAAATTTTGAAAATCTCAGGGGGGCAGCCCCCCCCCCCCTGGCGCTACCCCTGCAAGGGATCTTTGCCCAACAGGCAATGAAAGACCCTATTTTTTTTAAAAAAAAGTGGTACATAGATATGGGTCCCATTTCCAGAGTCTCAGAGGTATATTCCCCCTCCCCAGATTTTTGATTTGTATGAATTATGCTATCTTGTTTTCAAATTTCAGTTGTGATGTGGTCAAGTAGGTTACAAATGCATGGCCGCCATTCTCAGAAGAATTGACACGTACTATCGCGCTAACAGTTCAAATCCATAGCAACGGTTGTCCAAGGCAACAAGAGAGCGCCTGTCAAATTCATGGGTACAATCGGATGAGAATGAGACTGTGGTTGACACGTCTTAAGGTGCGGCACCGTTAGGAGGCAACACAGGGTGGGTCCACAACATCATCTACTACTTCAGGTAAGTTGAAGGAGGATGAATTTCTATTTGAACTTGGTTTGATGTTCTGAGTGAATGTTTTCTGATTCATGGTGGCACACACCAATATGCTGGGCCTATTCTTAATTACTGGTTAAAAGTCACATGGAAAATCATCATTTTTCTGGTCTTTAAAATAGGATGGAAAAACCGCTTGATTTTCTGCTAGGGCTGAGTGCACCCAGGAATTATGCCATTTCAAGAGAATTCTGCACTCGGTAGTTCCAAAATGCCTGTAGAAGTAGCACAAGAAAAGGCTGTAAATCCAAAAATTTGGGGGAAATTGCTCTTCCTATGCTAACATGTTGGCAAAAAGGCATCAGAACAGCACACTCCTGATAAAAACTAAAACCAGGCATTTTTTTCATTCTGTTTTTAGGGATTCCTTGATGGCATCTCATGTAAAAACACCAAAAGTGGTCTCTAAGGCAGAACAAGATATCTTTGTGGTGTGCTAACCTGCATAGTACAGATAAAATGCTGGACTCTGAAATTTCACTTTGTTTTCCTAAAGTGAGAAAATTGCCTGGGCAAAAATAACCAATTTGTATGCACTAGTGGTTAGAATTGGGCAAGATTTGATAAGGTTCTGTGCTAACTTTTCAAAATTTTTGCCCAAAAATCACTTAAATCACAGTCAAGCATGACCAACTCTAAAAATTGTGGAAATATTTTTGCAGTGCTTAGTAGATTATCTCTGTAAATTTTTTAATTTAAAGGGGGGTGTTCCGATCGCCTTTGTGACGTCCCCTGATTTACCCGAAGTAGTATCGATTTTGATATCCGATGAAGGACATATTTTTCTCATTGTCGTTCCTGAATTTGAAGCCTCAAATCCATTTTCATTCCCAAGATCTAACACTAGAATTTCGCGGTGCTGTCTCCTTTTCTCGGCTCGCTATATTCAAAGAATATAAGGCTGTGGGCCGCCCCATGACCTTTGACCCTGGCACGTAACGTTGATCTAATCAACATATGGAGGGATAGAATGGTGGCACCTATATGACAAAAGTTTGGTTCCAATTGAACGCCAGTTTCCATTTAGATCAATTTTACATTTTAAGCCCAATTTTTCACTTGACGCTCACAGACTTTGACCTTCAAAAGGAACCTTTGACCGCATCAAACATATGAGGGATCGCATGGTGCACCATGACAAAAGTTTGGTTCCATGAATTACCAAGTTTCAATTTAGATCAATTTTACATTTTAAGCCCATTTTTCAACTTGACATCACTGACCTTTGACCTTTCAACATGACCTTTGAACCGCATCAACATATGGAAGGGAGCCCAATTGTGCACCTAAACATAGTTTGGTTTTTCCCATTGAAGTTTAAAACTTTTCAATTGAGGTCAATTTAAAAAAAAACTTAACAATTTGTGACACACACATACACACCACATCCACACAATACACACGCACAACGGTTGCTAAGTGGTCCTGCCAGCTATAGCTGGCGGCCCACAAAAAAACCACTGTTTTAGTGGTTTACCATCAATATTAGCACAGTATATAATAGGGCTTTGCAACATGCATGTATTTTGCGGCTACCATCAAAAACCGCAAGTTCGTTTCCCACGGTACTTGATGGGGTGTATGTGCAAGTGCCAGGCTCTCATATCAAGTAGAGAACACAATACATGTAAATCAGAACAAGCACCTTTAATTGTGCATTGGCCAGGATTTAGGTATTGTTGGCAAAAACCTGATTTTGCCAACGAGTAAAGAAAATGGCAATATGTGTCGTCTGCAAGAGGGCACATAGGCCTTGCTTTGGTCGTGTGGTGTTTGTCCTGTGTTTGTTTCTGTAGTAAAAATGATAACCTGAACAATAATTGCCCATTCTATTCAGTGGGTCGGGGTCCTAGTAAGCAAACACGCAATATCATTGGGTTGTTTGCCTATCTGATATGAGACGATATTAGACAGTGCGTCGGCGCGCAAGTTGTTTACGCGCGCGTGTAAAGGTTACGCAGTGCTCGCAGCCAGTACGGGTTGGTTCATTTTTGACAGCGGGGGAATATTTTTTGCCTTTTTTAACTACTATTATTAAAATAAAAATATTTTCGGTGATTAAAACAACCAAAGCTTAAGCATAAGACTGAGAATAAAAGATAGGATTGCTGCGCCGGGTTCCATTTGCACACTTCCCATATGTTTGCATACAAACATCAGTGACCATGAAATTCCCTGTGGCATTTGGTGGTCTTTGGGGGTTTGCAGTTTGAATGTTTGAGATATTTTGGTGGTATTTAGGACAGGGGTTTTTCTTTTATGACAATTAGCGGTGGGCTTTTCGGGTAAAACCCATTTTTGTCTATGTGTAGCAGAACCTGCACACCTTATCAAGTGAATCAAATCATGGAGAGGGTAATTTACCAAGCAACATTAATCAGCACAAGTTTTTACCAATAATAATAATAATAATTATTATTATTGAGCAGCACAAATCAGTAAGATTTTGGCAGTGCATGGTAATTGTGAGTCTCTGATTGGTTAGGGCTAATACTATATTTTGTAAATCTAAACTATTCACACCTGTAATTGTAAGTGGGATGGCCCGATTTAAGGATATTAGTTTTTCTTCTTGAGAGATTGGCCTTCACCCCAAAACCCCATCTGTAAAGTCTCGCGCCTATATTTCAATCCGTTTTCATGTGAGAGCTAAAAGGTGGATTTTGTAAGCCCCATAGAGTACTGTGTAAAATTACTATTGGTCTCCAATGGGGTACATTTTCGCTCAAAACTTCCAAACCAAAACATCCTTTGGCCCTAAGATTTCACAGGGTAATTGAGAAAAATAGTAGCTTTCTTCTGACACCAAAATGTTGACCACTTCCGGTAAAATCTGGGGCTTCTGGGGACGAGGCCATTAGCGATCGGGCCGTGGACCTTTAAAATGTCCAATAGTGAATCTGATTCACTCTAAATTTTGGAATTTTATATTTTGAGGGGCAGTTCAATGGTTACAATCAAGCAGAAAAAAGAAAATCACTCATAATTCTGTATAGATATGGAACTTGAGAACTACGGTACCTCAATACACGAGGAGTCAAAAGTCATGTAGAGGTCCTGTGAGGTTGGTGGGGACATAGATATTGAACTAAGGAACTACCTCATCACCCGAGGCGAGGAGGTTAAATGTCATGTAAAGGTCCACATGGGGTTGGTGGGGACAATCGATTATGGAACTAAGGAACTACCTCATATACACGAGGCGAGGAGGTTAAATGTCATTTACAGGTCACTGGGGTTGGTGGAGAATAGTTATGGAACTTAGGACTACTCATATACCGAGGAGTCATAAGTCATGTAGAGGTCATGTGAGGTTGGTGGGGACATAGATATGGAACTCAAGGAACTACCTTCATCTAACGAGGGCGGGCGAGGATGTAAATGTCATGTAAAGGTCAAATTGGGGTGGGTGGGGACATAGATATGGAACTAAATGAACTACCTCATATACCGAGGCGAGAGTTAAATGTCAATGTAAAGGTCACATGGGTTGGGTGGAGGACATGATATGGAACTTAGGAATACCTCATTATACAGAGGAGTCATAAGTCATGTAGAGTTCATGTGAGGTTGGTGGAGACAGAATCCTCAGGGGGGTGTTATGGGGGGAGCGCGCCCCGGTGAATTTGGCCAAAATCTGTAAAATCAGCATTTTTTTACCATAATACCTTCCAAGCCTCCCCGGTATTTTGGCCATTTTCAGGGTCGATCCGACCCTCTTTGGAGAACTACCTGATACACAAGGAGTCAAAGGTCATGTAGAGGTCATGTGGGGTTGGTGGGGACATAAATACACACTGCATAGTTCGGAGTTCATTTTTTGTTACTTTTTTCGTGTTTTTCTGAATAGTTCAAGTTTGCAGTGATGGAGCCAGCAACACCAGCTTCACAAGCCCTCTTAGATTATGCCTGAACAAGACAGACTCGGTAAGTATCAGTACCTGTTCCACTGCTGCCCCCATATATTTAAAAATGGTGTAGCTTCAGAGTTGGTGCAACAAAATAAAGACTAACATACGACAAAAATAAAATGCTGCAGAATATATAACCTTCTACTTTCAAACTTGCTTCCACACTTCATTCTATTGCATTTGTGATAAAAAATTAATTGTTTTTTCCTAATACATTCTTGGTGTTTTTTTTTGTCAGAGATAGTTTTCCCGACCTTCTTGACACAGTAATCAAATGACGCATGCTCTGGTTCACAATCACCCCAGTGAGTCTAGTCATCAGTTAAGGCGCCCAGAAAAGCAAATATCTGTCGCAATAGGTGGCAATGTCAAGGAACCTAGCCTGGTGTATACACCCTAGGCATAACTACAAGGTATTTGAACACTATACTCCTAAAACGACTTTCTTGTGATGCTCATTAAATTACCCACAGAGACCTGTCCTTTACTGATCATTTCAAAAGGGGTAATTTTGTAAATTTCATTGGTTCCTGCATTTCATTGGGAGACTTCCTGATACTGAGAGTAATCACAGTAATTCCCTGCAGAGTTTAATAAAGTTACCCGCACAGACTTTGGTAGAGATTCCAGTTTTGACAAACAAAAATCTCATTTGTCATCATTAGAGTAGGCCAATCGCGCACATCTAAAAGTTATAGATATTTTAGAAATTACTATTTAGCCAAAGGCTCCTAGAATGTTTCATATTTTGACACTGCTGACCTTTGGAGAATCCTAGACAGTTATGAGCTAATAATAGGAACCTGTGTTGAATTGATAGTCGTAATGAAACGAGAAATGGCATAATTAAGTTGCTTATTGGCAGAAGTTTGTTTTGTTTTCAAAATTTTGTGTAGAAGAATACATTGAGATTATTCAAACCATACCTGAAAAACAAGCAAAGTTTTTTAATGCATGTTGTTATTAAAATTAAGTTAATGGAGGATACAAAAAACATAAAACTTTGGATTCAGTTTTATTCAATGCAGGCCGAAATTATATACTTTGGGGATAATAAACTGAAACCCAAGCCACATACAGTCACTGGCATATTATGATCATCCCAGACTCATGGTGAAGTGTGAGAGGATGTCTGCTATGGAAACCTTCTCTCTCAATTAGATATTTCCCCAAATATTAAAAGTATGTGGAATTAACATGCATGTCCAATTACTGTTCCATTCTGGGAGTCTGCCAAATATGTTCAAAGTTGGTCCATTTTCATTTTGTTTGTTAAGGTGTTGGCATCATGATTTAAATAGGCCGTCGACTTTACTTTAAAATTTGATATTTAGTATAGTCATTGTGTGCTGATAACAAATCTGAAATAAAACATAGGGCTTACCATATTCACCTTTTTTTTGCGCAAAAACGTTTTCAAAACGTACATTTTTGCTCAAAATTTTACATTATTTACACGCAACTTCTATGGGAAAAGCGCATACAACCGATATAACGTGGCCCCAAAAAGATAACAAGGGGCCGTACGTTTTTCGATTTTCACATATGTTTAGTCAATTCATACTGAAAAAACCGAAATAAAAAATGGTGTCACCATAATTAGGTTTCCTGAAAACCACCGCAAACGGTCATTTTGTAGAGGGAATTTTTGATGAAATTCCTGTCTTCACTTAGTCGCTGTGGCTCGCGTAATTTTACGCCTATATGTCACGCAGCAAAACAAATATTTGGTGCGTGAAAGGGTGAGAGCGTGATTAACCAGGCCGTTCTTAGAAAGTCCTAGAAACGTGAATGAACTAACTGTGACGACAACAGGGGCTTTAGTGCCAGGATTGTAATTTTTACAGTAGGCTGAGACGTCTTTGTGCCTAATTTGTCCAAATTAGGCTGATTCTTGCACGATTTTGCAATTTTGAACGGGGGGCTAGCGCCCCTGAGCCCCTTCCCTGCTCTATCACATCACATACTTATACGGTCAGTTTAAAATGTTTAGAATTGGAAATAAGCCAGAGCTAAATTTGCAGATTTCCCCCATCAATCTAATCAAGCTTTATTTTTCAGGGAACACAATCAACAACGTGTTTTTTTTTCACTGAGGCTGTGAGGTCCAACTATAGCCATAATATAAACATACATGGTTAAAAAAAACCAAGGTACATTTAAACTTGGCATGGGTAATGGGTATTTGTACATGTACCTAGGTAAAGCGTATTGGTAAAATTGTGAAAAGGTGAGTTATTTATATGGGATATTTTATAGTATATTTTTTTAAATAGAGCCATTATGGTGCAATATTGTAAGTTAATTTAAAAATGTTAGAGAGATGAGCTCTGTAATTCATAAATCTAATTTGTTCCATTCAATTGCACAACGGTAAAAATCTGCGTTTTTTATAATCAGTTCTTGTTTTGAATGTGAATATTGGTATTACTTCTGCGAAAATTATCGTTGTTATTATTGATGAAAAAAGAGCATTAAGACCAGAATGGTGCCATTTTATTACGAACTTTATAGTTAAGATATTGCAGCTTTAAAAACTTGCCTATTTGCAAGTGGGATCCAATTAGTGTCATTAAGAACATCCAGCACTGGCTGCTGGCCCATGTTGCACCACAAATAATGCGAGCTGCCCTACTTTTGAATGTTTGGAGACGATTTGCAATCGTGAGACCGCAGGAGTTGTTTAGTTTTTTGTTTTTTTTTTTTTTTTTTTTTTGTTTTTGGGGGTTTTCGCCGTTTGTGTCTTTTTTTTTTTTTTTTTAGTGTTTCTTTTTTTTTTTAGCGTTTTATTTTTTTTTTTTTTTTTTTTTTTTTCGGGGGTTTTTTTTCCCCCCCCTCTGTTCCCCTCTCCCACGCTGGGGTCGCCCCTCGCCTTTGTCCCCGTTTCGTCGCCTGGTTCCCTGGCCCCTCTCGGTTCCCTCTTCCCTCGTCCATCCTCCTTCAGGCCCGGCGGAGTATAGCGCAAGAGGCGCATTCCAAGGGTCAGAGTGCAGCGAGAAGGACATGGTTGACGGTGGGGTAAAGGTACAGTAGGGATATGAATGCGGAGGGAAAGGTAAGGAAGGGACCGTACGAAGGCTGGGGAGAACCTAGGAGCAGAAAGTCAGCTGGAGTAACAGTGAAAGAGATGGATTGGGATTTTAACCAGGGGGGAAGAATCAAGAGCGTAGGGAGCCAGGCAAGTAGGCAGCAAGAATTTGATGGCAAGATAAAGCTGTATCAGCACATACATCTTAACGGACAGTGGGCACACAGCATTGGGTACATCATTAATATAAATTAAAAACAAGAGCCCAGCTATTGAGCTTGTGTTTACCGCAGAAGAGGTTTGACATCGGATGATATACCATCATACATGTGAATTGAGTACGATTACTAAGATTTAAACCAATTAAGATTTACTAGCACCATATAATTTAAGTGTTATTTAAGAGAATTCATGATTTACGGTGGCGAAGGCTTCTTGAGATCTAGCATAAAAAGACCGATAATTTGCCTCATCACTGCCTTATACCAGTTTATTCATTAACATTAATTAGTGCAAGTTGCGGTTGAATATGATGGACGAAAGCCTGACTGATTATTATTATTAAATTATTATCATTGAGGTATTTGTAGCAATTGGTCAAATAAAGCCCTTTCAATAACTTTAGAAATAACAGGAAAATGATATTGCCTATAATTGCCTGGATCTGCAGCGTCTCTGTCTTAAAAACTGGAATTACAGGGGCCTTTTCCAACTGTTTGGAAAAGTGCAACTGGTGAAGATTATAACCCAAATATTTTACAAGAGGTGTGATAACTGGTCATCTATTTTTTTAAGAGTCTGTAAGAATGTCGTCACACCGTACCTTATTATTCGGTAATGCAGATAAATATTTAAACCATAATCACGTACATGTACAAAATAAATGTCTATTAGTATACATATTCAGCAGTAACATAATTACAAATCTCATTGAAGGCGTGTCCCTTTAGCTGCGAGTTTAGGCCTACTTGACCCAAATAAGAGTTTATGTGCATTGGCACATATCCTTTAGGGATTATTTATAGGTCCATCATCTGTATTCAGGAACTGGATAATTGAATGTTTAGTTTAGAAGGTAATAACCTTTCTAAGTTGCTCCCAGTTTTTCTTAATGTTATTTTTATTTCCCGTCAATCCCTTTATTTATAAATTCTGTTTTACTTTTTGCGAATTAAAGCATTACTTATTTCTAGCCGCACGGAATTCCCTTCCACTGAATATGAATCATTACCCGATTTAATAGCTGATAATTTAAGTATGTCCCTAGCAACGCCTAAGTTTAATAATATTATCATTTAACCAAGTGCTACTTTTTCTTCCGACCACGCTGCTTTTTTAGAGGCAGCATGTTTATTGATACATCCACAAAGTGTTTTTCAATAATGCACACGGTGTTAACATCCAACTGACTTGAATATCATTCCCATTGATTAGTTCTAATCCTGAATAACTGCCTGCTCATCCAATTTAGCATAGGAACGAAACATTTTATATTTATGATTCTTGCTTTATTATTATCAGTATGATTATATACATTTATTATTATTTTTTGTTTTTACTCCAAAGTTACATACGTCATAGCAGATCACTAATGGCCTACATGAAATAACACCTAATCAGATATTTTTTCTGATTTAGAACAATACAATAAGGTCAATTATGTAGCACTTGATTCTGTACTTCTATTTGGAGTAATGATTTAATTGATTAAGATGAAAACTTTTACATTATCAATAGTTTAGGAGTATAACAGTGTGGTGTGGAAGATAGTAGATCACAATTTAAATCACATATCAACATGTCATCTTTATGCACAAGTTCAATTGAGTGTAATAATTTCATTCATGGGGTGAATAGGTCCATAGTGGTCCTGGTGCCTGTACCATAAGCTTACAATAAATGGTTTAGCATTTGTGAGGAGTGATTTCAACTACTAGTATAAGGATTTCAAGCATGTCGGAGATTAAGTCTGTTCTAATATGTGAGAACAATTCGATTAACAGACAAAGCTAACACCCGCACACGAACATCTTCATTGTAAGATGTGTGTGCACTGTTTCTATCATGGCTATACAAATAATAGTCCTAATATTAATAATCATTATCATCAATATTATCATCCAAAGGTGTCACTAAGCCCTATATATCAATATGATTATTATTTAGTATGTGCTGAATTTGATCAAATTATGTGTTAGACTACGTCATTTCAATTGTGAAATTAAGCAATTCCACTTTTCTTAAGTACATTCAATCATGTTCTCATCATTTGTAAAGATTAGTAGTATTAGAATGAACAATTTTATTGGTAAAGGTACTTTGACAATTATCCAATCTGTTGATGTTTCTTCACAACATATTTACACTATTACCCTATTGAGTAACTATTTTAGGGTTTAACCTTACTATGTTCATCATTGCAACAACGTACATGTATTTGTGTTGGCATGAGTAGGTTTTTGTTGTTTTTTGTGATTGTTGTTTGTTTATATGTCTGTTGGTTGGGTGTGTGTATTGTGAAAAGATTACTGTGAGATAGATGTCCTTAGAATTTACAACAAGTTTTACCCAGACCCTCTGTAGTTATATGCACTTTAATCCCAGAATAAGTCCTTGCGTAGTTCACCTTTGTGTGTGTGAGAAATTGGGGTAATGGTCAAACAATACTACCCTTGCACTCTTGTTGACAATTTCTATAGAAGAGTTGCATTTAGTTGGGCTGACACTCTATTTGCATTATCATCCCAAAATCTTGGTAGCACACCACTAGCCCTGATGATGATTTGCGCTTTTGGAAATTTGTTGAGCGCCGCTTCTATCAGTGATCGTGATTGCTGTTCACAGACATCTATAGAAGGCATGGTCAGTGCTGTTGGTCCATGCTTGCAAAATGACACACTTTGGGTTTGTATGGTTGCTGTCTTCTACAAGCCTTGGATTTCCCGCAATTCTTGCTCCTCCTTTTGGCATCATACTTGGTTGTCTTACCTCTGTAAAATCTGACTGGGTCAATTTTCTTACATATGGAGTTTAGAAAATGATGATCTCTGCATTGTTGGTTTGGCTCTTTATGGTGGGTGTTGGGTGTCTTGCATTGTTGTTGGTGTGTGTTTCTCTTTGGAAGATGTTGAGGAGTTGGTTTAGGTGGAGTAAGTGGTGGTGCAGTTGGTTGTGACTGTGTTGGGTGTTGTAGGATTGTGTGTGTGTGTTTTTTTTTTTTTTTTTTTTTTTTAAAGTTACAAATATTTGTGTCAAAGGTGATGATGTAACCTTTGCATAGCTTTGTTGCTGTTTGGAATCCAGTGTTTAGTTTTTCATTTAGGCTGGTGTTCGCATTGTAATGTGTTGTTCTTTCACATAATGAGTTGTGTGATTGTGTTCCATTTGAGTAAATGCTGATAAAAAAAATGAGAGCGAACACACCTTCATTAAAGGACATCTACATATAACAAATGATCTCAAGGGCAAGCCATTTCTCCTATTGTGCCACTTCCGAAAAGCAGGAGAGGAATGAAGGGAGCCGACAGACTGGAGGCAGGGGAACTCTCAGATATTACCGAATTCGAGATATAATAGGCCTAATTATTCAATAAGCATATGAAACATAAAAAAGCTAATCGCTTTTGGCTTTTTTTACTTTTTATAGCGAAATCATTGTCTTTAATTACAGGGGTAATTTCATTGTCGTTTCCTCTCTATGTTTCTTAGATTAAAAATGGAGGAAAATCTTGAATTTAGATTAAATTTTATTCTATTAGATTTATATTCCATTGAATTTTTAAAATTTTTAATCTAACTTAGACGATGTTTAATTGTGCAAATCTCACCGTGATATTTTTTTTACCCGAACTTATTGGTAAAATACTGCAACGGGTGGAAAATTAAAAGTATACCCGGGAAATGACACCGTTAGTTACACCAAAAAGTGGTAATTTAATCTGTGCAAATAATGAATAGTTTTTGTTTACCCAACTTTAAGATAAAATACATTGAAGCGTCGGGAAAACTAAAGTAACTGGTGAGAGTACCGTGGTATGGTAATAGTTTGGGGAAATGATAATTTTCATAAAAAAAAGTATCTGGAAATTCTGTAGGTCCCCCGAAAAAAAACTGGGGGGGGGAAAAAAAACAAAAAACATAAATGGGAAAAAAAAGAAAACATTTTTTTTTTCGCCCCAATTTTGCATTGAGAACTTAGATTATCACTTTTTTTTATTATTTTCTTCAGTTTTCTTTTCTGTTTCTTTTTATAGTTTCTTTCTTGCTTTCTTTCTTGTCCTTGTCGACAGAAGGATGTTTATTATTAGCTTTATTGCGCATATATTGTGTTTTCTAATTTATGCATATTTATTCTATTTTAACTTATTTATCATGTTTATCATTATATCAGTTTTGTCTTATTTTTTAGAGTTTATTTTTTGTCACCCCAGATTCAGTTTCAATCATTTTTCAGTAGCTTCTTTGTATGGCCTTGTGCTATAAATTGGTAAATAATATAGGCTTAGTGATTATATATTTATATTAATAAATTGATTGTATATTAGTTAATATAACTAGGTCCTAAAGAATAATTAATAAAAACAACAAAAAAAAATTAAAAAAAAAAAATTGAAAAAAAAGAATTAATATAAGAATTAAATCTAAAATATTAAATTATAAAAGAATTTAGAAAATTACGTAAATTCAGAATGAGTGATATTTAATCATTTATGTATTTATTTGTTTTTTACGATTTGCATTTACAGTATATTCAAGTTTTGATCAACCCATCATTACATGCATATATGATGCCCATGCATGTAATGATGCATTTTATAATTATATAATATCCTTGATTGTTCAAATAGGTAAATTTGGTCTGATTACACCAATTTAATAGGTAAAACTCTTTGGATGCTAGATTAGACTTTTACCCAACCAAGTGGTAATTAACATTTACCAACGTGCGTTTATTTACCAATGTATAGGGCAAAATTTGCCCACTTGGTTTTACCCCGTAACATTTTACCCAGCTTCTAACAGTGTAACCAATGCTGCTTTTTGTGTTGACCTCATACACAGGATTATTTGTGTTTTGAAGGTCCAACCCCGGGAGAATTAATTGGTGTGTTGATTTTGAGGTGTGGACGTGATTTATCGTTACGCAATCCTGTCCAGTACATCTGACTAGAAGAATACTAGCCAGCCCTTCTTCTCCTTCACCAACACCCCAGATAGTGAAAGGTTCTCCGTCTGCATTGCGAACAACCGTCTGCACTGGGTGACAATATATCGATTTCTTCTATCTCTACCACGATTTGAAGCGGGGCCTGCTGCTGTTTAAGACAGGTCGGAGTTTCAGCATCTCACGTGGTCTCTGAATACGATCGGATGTTATACCCCTGTAGCTTTGAATTTCTAGAAGAAAAAACTGGCCTCTGGTATTCCGATTCCGAGAGACCGCCATGGCCGTGAATGTGATACATGTAAGAAGGTAATTTACCCGCATTTTTTTAAAAAGCCGCCACTGTGGCGAGTTCTACTGAAATTTATGGACGCGTTATAAATTTGCGTAAACGCAGAGGAAAAAACGCTCAGGAATATCTGCCCGCTAAACACGCAACGAATGGACGCTCGCACCCCCCCCCCCCCCCCCCCCCCCCCCCCCCCCCCCCCCCCCCCCTCCGCTCCGAGTTGATAAAATCGCTTGCGCTTATCCTTAAAACCAACTCATAAGTGCCAACACCTTAAAGGTGCAACCAGAATTTCGCTATCAGGTGCCTCTAAAAAATCGAATGTTACTGAAAAAAAAAAATTTTTGCCTGATGTACAGCTTTCTACCACAAATATCCCTATCTGAAAGTATTAAGGCGCGACATGTTTCTTTGGTAACAAAAATGTGAAATTTCTAATTTCGTATAGAGCAAATACAAAATTCGCCTATGTTTTTATATTGAAATATAAGCGAATCAAAATCACCATTTTTTTTTTTTTTTTTTTTTTTTTTTTTTTTTTTTTTTTTTTTTTTTTTTTAAATTAAAAAAAAAAAAAAAAAAAAAAAAAAGAAGTCTATTGAGTGTCTAATCTATATAAATACTATTATGACACAATATTTGGGTGTGCCTCAAACTCTCTCGTTGTACCTTAACACTGTCTTATCTCGCTAATTACATGTTAATATATTATTAAGCATCTATCCTGAGAACTGCATAGTAAATGAAATATTTTGATAATTACAGACATCTCTGGTGTCCCGCCGTTCCTGTGCCCAGTGTTCCATACACGCAGTCTTATGAAGTGCCTCACTTGATATCAATGAATGGTTTTGTAGTTTAAGTGTATTTCATATCCTAACATCTTAATTTTTGCTTATGGCTTACTAGCTATCCTCAAGACAAGGTTATTTTTACTGTCTTACAATCAACACCAAACTTCAGATGATACAAAATCTCAATTTTTTTAGTAGGTGGTTGTGGTGTAGGGGGGGTAGCTGTGGAATCCCCAAAATTCTCCGTTCATACTTTAATGTACTCTGATGTTTTGGGATGTATTATCAGTATTGCTCAGCCTACATTGCATGTAATTGGCTGGATTCAAACCAGCAACCTTCATATTTTACCATAGCCATTTGCGATGCTTAGTAGTAAATTGTTGAATTAAATCTTTAAGGCTTGGGTTTGTTGTACAGTGAGATTTCCTCCCCATTGTACAGTGTGAAACAGGGGGATTGGACAGCTATCTGCCTCGTTTTGGGCATTGGTGATTTCCAAACGGTCATTAGGACTCCTTACGTGTATTTCTACGGCAGCATCGGTCCCATTGACATTGTAAAACTCACCTTTTAAACTTCGTTCAATACTCTTAGTAATATCATGATAATTAAGAAAAAATTATTGAATTCAAAACTGTGGGGTTTTATTGAATTACCCCGTGCAAAATAATGTAATTTACAATAACGGCCATTTAAACTTTAATAGTCGTGACCAGGCCCTAGCCTTAATTCAAGTGTGTGTGTAACCATTCGATAATGCATAAGAGCGCCCTCCTAACCATTAGTCTTGAATAAGACTAGCACTCGGGTTCCGCCGGAAGTTGATGCCATTCTGTTGCTGTTAGGTGGCATGTCCCTATCCCCCTGGTGTGGTACATCATCATAGTATCATAGAATGTTGGGATTCAATTGTAATGTAGGTCTTGAAAAGAATTAAAATGTGCTCATTGGTACCAGGGGTATAGCTATGGTGGTATCAATGACTAGGTAACGAACTTCTTGATTGGGAGGGTAACCAGCCTTGTTTCAAGTTTAGTCCATGGGAATTTGATCAATATTTTAACATTGATTTGGTGCACCTGCTCCCATGATTCTGTGCTACTGACTTGTACATTTTCAACAGTAGTTTAAAATGGTTCCATAAACTCCAAATTCATGGCAGATAAGGCATGACTTGTTAACTAATCCAATTTTAAAGCCATCAACATTTTACTTTATGATTGAAACAAATCTAGTAAACCCATTACATATAATATAACTTTTTGATAATTTTAACACATCCAATTAACCCTAACCCGGACCGGGTCGTTTGCCGACATGGCCCAAATTCAACAGGTGCAATCTTTTTATTTTTAATGGCCCATGCAATGAGAAAAAATTTTGCTTTTCCTTGCCATCTTCGGACGTTTTCCCCGGTACAAAAATAAGTATCATAGAGTCGTTAATGGACCAGATGCAACAAGAACATGCGCTATTTTCTCGGAAGCCGTCCCAGCTGCACGGGAACCATCGCGTCATTTTCCGAAAAGACGTCCCAGATGCAACGAGAAATCGCGTCATTTTCCCGTGGAAGACGTCCCAGATTCAATGGTTACAATGAAGTTCATTTGCCATCGACAAAAAATATTTGTGACGGCCAAGAATGCAACGAGAACCATTTTCCGACCGATACCAACGTTTTCGTTGCAAGCCTCATTTTCCCCGTGCCGTTTAGTTAGGTGGTTACATATGCTCATGGCACTGTGCGGCAGACATAATAGGAGCTTGGCACATCAGAGATAATAATACCAGATCAGATTGATGCCAAAACTTGATTTAGAGTAGAAGGAAACGGACACCCACCGGAGAACCTTCAGGAACAAGTATGGCTTGAGAAACCAACTTTAAACATATAGCCGATGTGAATGGCCCCAGCGTGAATCAAACCTGAAGACCTCATTGGTGAAAGGCGAGGGAATATATGCTATGCCACCTGTTCTCCAATTACAGGCATCACTGAAGTAGTAGTGTAGTAAAACCAAGTTTTAAATCGTTTGCTCCCCGTAACGGGGTTGGCCGGATTCGCCTCACTCTGGCAGCAACCGCCCTTACACCTCCTTCCACATCACATCACCCACTTCAATGCATCCTCCATCAACAACCCAACCCTCCTACTCTCCTCCTCCACTTGCTTTCTTCAATGTCTTCTTTGGACGTCCTCCTCCTTTCGAACCTCCCACCTCAAACAAACTCAAAAGCCCTTTCTTAGGCATGCTCGTCATCCTCCTCAACAGCATGTGCCATACCAACGTACACTATTCACCTCACACCACCAGTCCACGCCTCTTTCAAAACCCAACAGTCTGCATCAAGTCCTCATCCTTCATCCTATCCATCAACTTCAACCCACACATCGCTCTCATTCATTGCTCTCTTTGTCCTCCTCGGAATCCCCCATCTCATTTTCGCTCAGACACAACGTCTCTCTCCCAGACAGCACACTGAATCTCACACAATCACACACATACCTTTCTCTTCAAGGATATTTCTTCCCTTGCAACCACTCCCCACATTCCCCCACTTCACCCATCCATACCTTCTCTAGATGTCACAGCACCTTTCAGCCACCACCTCCAACTAACCTTGTCCCCAAGGTATGTTGAACTCCTTCACAGACTTACCACCTCATCAAAACATCACCCACAATCTTTCCTATTGAAAGTGCAATGATTATGTGTAAAGAATAGTTATTCTTTTGCAGTTGGATACCCTTTCTTGAAGCAGAATCTACTCTGTCTATTTTTTACTCTCAAACTTTTTTTTCTATTCACAGTTTTAAGCAGTGAAGAGTTGGAGCGCCATGTTTTTCCCCCTCATCCCATGGAACCAAAGTTTCCCCTGCTCCTTATCAGAACAGATACAGAACATGGGTGTACAGGTATGAAAGAACAAGTAAAAGTTTGTACTGGATTACATCTTCAATCAAACATTAACCTAATAAGCAATCTCATTATCGCTCATATAAGTACATTTTTCTCATAACTATTAAACATTGAATATTTACAATGTTCTTTATCCTTTGGTAAAAATCCTCAGGGGAGGCCCATACCCAGGTGAAGGGCAGTGAGCATACAGCCCCCCATTCCCAAATGCCCCCCCAAACCTAAAAGGAGCTAAATCAAGCCCAACAATAGATGTTGCAGCGGAGCCAACCAAAAATACTCTTTTTTGTTTAGAAAACGTTTAAAAAATTTCAGTAAAGAGAGTCCACTTTTGCCAAATTCGCCCCTTTGCAATTTTTAAAAACAAAGTCCCCGTTTTTGTGAAAAAAATTGCCCCTGCCTCCCCTAAAAAAATCATGGTGTATTGGCCTGCTTTGCTTTTCTCATGTTACCTTTTAAAGCAGTATATTAGTGAAATTTGAAGGCCAGGAAAGTACTTACATTAAAAGGATTAAAAATGTATGTTTTGTTTTTTAACTCTTATAAACCATTTAAGCTATTAGTTGCATTTCCCATCCGGTCTTGAAAAGAGGTTGCGGATTTCATACAAGACAAATTATTCCGTGAATGAGAAGTTTGTCATTATCATTACCTAGGATTTTTTAATACCTGATAAGAACAGCAGGGCATGAATGTAACTTTGTCTTTGTTTTAAGCAGCTGGAAAACATTTCATTTGTTTGTGTTAATCATAGGAAGGCCACTATCAACCGATACTTGAGAGATTACCCGAGGGAGGGAGTGAAGTTCTTATATCGGCATTTCATTAAGATGAAGGTTCCATTTGGGAGGATGAAATGGGTTGGAAAAACGTAAGGTAGGAAAAACTATTTCCAGATTTGAATGTCAAACTAATATAAATATGTAATACTAACAAACACATGAATCAATGTTAAGAGAAATTCAGCTGAAGAGTTGGCATTCTCATCATCGAAGAGAACGACAGTTCTGAGCGGTTTGCTTACAAAGCACTTGTTCCCACAAATTTCTAGAAAAACATAATTTTGGCTAAACAATCAGCATCATCAAATGAAATGCACATATGAGGCTTGAGACCCTATTTATGTTTGGGAAAAACCTTGATTGGTGTCGCCTGCCTTAGGCAGGAAGCACTGGGATCAATTTGGTCCACGATTTGTTTTTGCCTGCTGTTGATGTAGTCTTGTGTGTGTGAAAGGTTTACCAAAGTTGCCTGTAATATCCCATACGCCAATTGATTTAACCAAACTTGAGTTATAGATTCAATGTGGATCCCTCATTTTTTGAGGATCTGGGTCCACTTCATCAATAAAATAATACTAGAAAAAAGTTAGTGGTTTTGCTTACCTGTAAACCTGTCATGAATTCTAACAGGTAGTAACCTTCAGTTCGTGTATACGTTTAAACGTTTAAACGGTTACACGTCACAGCACTAGTGGTCAGCACACCAAGGACAAAGGTCATGTAGAGTCAAGTTGTAAGATAGGCTGAAATGTAAATTTGACCTGAATTGAAAAGTTCAATTGGAACCGAACTTAGAGGCGACCTCAGAGATTTCCCGAGGAGGGCGTCCCGATCAATTTTTCAAACAAATTGGTTTTTTGCCCATAACATAATGCCTTTCCCTATACTAATCACTGTTTAAATAGCAAGCTCAAATCGAAGTCACTTCATATAGAAGATTACAACTTTGTTATAATTTCCGGATCCGGAAATTTTTGTTATACACAGTATCCTAAGTGGCACTGTAGACTACACATAAATGTTTACTGCAGGAAACTAAAAATCGCGGATATAGCGCAAACTTTGAATTGGGCATTTATGGACTATCTCTAGTTTCTAGTTGACTATTTTCAATAATACGCAAAAATTATCTTTCAAAAATCTTGAGTCATACTTTAATTTTCATATTACATGTAAACCCTCTGTTTTGAGGTCAAGGGTCACATGTCCAAGATCAAAGGTCATATGAGGCCCGTACATTCACAAACTGCAACTGCAAAAAACGAAGGCAACCCTAGTGGTCCAGGATGTTGATATATTTCTTGTTTACAGTGAACATAAATCAACAGAAATGTAAAAATAAAGCTGATATAGGTTTGGATGGACAAAGTTCTTTGTGAAGGAATGAGCTGTGAACACTTGGCAAGTGTGTGGGTATGGCATTTGTGTACTAGCAATCCGTGCGAGCATCTAGATGCAAACCATGAAATTGCAAGAATTTGAACATCTATTTATGAAATGGTGTTTTGTACAAAGGTTTTAAATGTAGTTTTGTCGCATAAACACATCACAAGCATTCTACAATGCTGTCATCTATTGGTGATACTAGCTACTGTAGTTGCGGCCTTTTTTGTGTGCTGTTTCCTGGGCAAAGTACAGGAACCAAAGACGATTGGGCAAAGAAGCACCGAATTCCGACAAAGGTAAATATTTGGAATATGTTAAACAGACAAAATGACTTTAAACTACTTCTAACTACCCGCCATTATTATCTTTGAAACAAATGTTTCCTCTAAAACCAATCTATCTATAGGCTGAATTTGTCTTACTTTTTGGTAATATGAAAGTGTATTTTTTTTGAAATCAAATTGTTAAGACCACAGTTTTAACTAGTAAGTATCATTTTTTTAAAGTACGATGATGAAGCTTCCTTGAAGGAGTAGCTAAGAGATTTTATTGATTAATTATTAGTCAAATCTTCCTAGCACTAGTTTGAATGATACTTGTTTTTTCAACCAGAATGAAATTCCCAGGGCTCAGTCAACAGCGTGTATTTTAATCTGCCCTAATGAGTGCTTTATCAACTGCTGGATGAGTTGTGAAACGTGGACTTACTGCACTACAGGGTAAGAGAGCAGGCTAACTAAAACAAAAGGCTATCGAGAGGCAGGCTACCTGAAAATAAAAGGGTAAGATAGCAGGCTAACATAAACTAAGACTATGATGAGGCAGGCTAACTGAAAATAACAGGGTAGATGCAGCCAAAATAAACTAACAGGCTATGAGAGGCAGGATAACTGAAAATAAACAGGAAGATAGCAGGCTAATATAAACTAACAGACTATGCGAGGGGGCTAACTGAAAATAACAGGGTAAGAAGCAGGACTAAAACATAAAAACTAAAGACATGAGAGGCAGGCAATGAAAATAACAGGGTAAGATAGCAGGCAACTAAAAATAAAGGATATGAAATGTAGGCTAATGAAAATAACAGGGTAAGATACGCAGGCTAACATAAAACTACAGACTATGAAGGCAGGGCTAACTGAAAATAACAGGGTAAGATAGCAGGCGAACATAAACTCAGACTGAGAGCAGGTAAACTGAAAAATAACAGGGTAAGAATAGCAGGCTAACATAAACTACAGTTGAGAGACAGGCTAACTGAAAAACAGGGTACGATAGCAGGGACTAACAAACTTAACCAGATTGAGGGACAGGATACTGAAAATAAAAGGGTGTAAGATAGCAGGCTAAACAAAAAAATCACAGGCTGTGGTAGGCAGGTTAACTGAAAATAACAGGGTAAGATAGCAGGCTACATAAAACTACAGATTGAGAGACAGGCTAACTGAAAATAACATGCTAAGATAGCAGGCTACATAACTAACAGATTGAGGACAGGCTAACTGAAAATAAAGGCTACGATAGCAGGTAACATAAACTACCAGGCTGTGGTAGGCAGGTTAACTGAAAATAACAGGGTAAGATAGCAGGATAACACTAAACAAAGATTGGAGAGACGGGCTAAACTGAAACAAACAGGCTAAGATAGCCAGGCTAAACATAAACAACAGGTGTGGTAGCAGGTTAACTCAAAATAAACAGGGTAAGGATAGCAGGCTAACATAAACTAACCAGATTGAGAGACAGGCTAACTGAAAATAACGGGTAAGATAGCAGGCTAACATAAACTAAGCACGATGCGAGACAGGGCTAACTCGAAAAATAACAGGGTAAATAGCAGGCTAACACTAAATAACAGGCTGTGGTAGCAGGTTACTGAAAATAACAGGGTAAGATAGCAGGCTTAACATAAACTAACAGATGAGAGACAGGCTATGAAACTAACAGGGTAAGATAGCAGGCTAACATAAACACCAGAGTGAGAGACAGGCATAACTGAAAATACACCGGGTAAGATAGCAGGCTAACATAATATAACTAATAGGCTGTGTAGGCGGTTAACTGAAAAAACAAGGGCTAAGATAGGCTAACATAATCACGGCTGTGGTAGGCAGGTTAATGAAAATAACAGGGTGAGATAAGCAGGCTAACTGAGGAATAACAACTGAGAATAACAGTGAGGCAGTTGGATTAAGCTGAAAATACTCTTTTTGTGCAAAAATTGTGGATTTTCTAATTTGTATTGGAACCAATACTATATTCAGCTTATGTTTTATTTTGAAATGTAAGCAAATCAAAATCACTTTTGTTTTCACTTTTAAGGACATCTGTAGCCAATCACCAAGGTTCTGTTAAGAGCCAATCTGTATGAAATTCTACCTACATATGAATAATATATGGATCCCCCAAACTCTTGTTGCTTTTTAATGTTGGTTGTAGTAGTAACAGTAAATCCAAAGTTTTAAATCCGGTTTTGTCCCCGCTAATGAGGGGGTGGTTGGATTCACCTCACACTCAAGAATACTGCCACCTATGAGGATTAATGGAGTGATAAATAAAATAATTGACAGGATGCCTTCCTGTTGCAATCCACATTTTTTGGCGGTCGGTGGGAGTATCTTGTTACCACCAAAGGGAGGCTTCTCATAGACATTGCGAACTGATACGGAATGATATAGGTTGGCAAGACAACGCAAGAGACACAGTGTATATTTTGCATGGCGCACGCATTCGGTGCAAACACTGGAGTACATTTGGTTTACTTTAAAGGCGAACGAGAAAAAAACAAACATTCCCGGGCCTATTTGGTGATAATAAAGTATAGCCTTTGGGGAACCACGCGCCCACCATGCCATGCAGCGCAGTGCTGGATGGCCATCGTTAGATTCCAGGAAAAGATGTCCTTGTAGGTAGATTTCTTTTCGGTCTACCAGGGTTCACCAGTTACTCCTCATTTATTTTGGATTCCGTGGGGCAACAGAGGTAGTACTGGTTACCAGGATTACCAGTAGCAGGTCCTCAAAAGGAACCCTAACCTGACACAGTTTGAGTCTCAAAGATTTTCATTCAGATAAGCAATTTCATTCCAAACCCCTTTTTTACTGATGCTTGAAAAATAACCAAAACTTTGTAAAGCTGGTCTAAATGGGGACACTGGGGCGAAATGGAATAGGTATGTCTTTAAGCCTGTAAATTAAGAACTTTTTATATATAATAGGTTTTTGTGTGATAGCATAAGTGTTTTTGTTTAACAACAATATGGTCAAATAAACTTATTGGCAAAAAAATACTGAATTGCCTGAATGGCTTGTTTTATTGACAGGGACGGAAGTTCCATGTAAAAAAAGACAGAAGTGAGACTTTGCTGAAAGCTATGAGGGTAAACTTGATGTAGTGCTGACAAAAGTATGAGGACTATAGGTTAGTTAGTAAGTGATATTGTAGGGTTGATTGTGTTGTATGTTGATGAACAGAGTTGACCACAAGGCATGTGGGGTCCAGTGGAGTGCGCACTGTTACTGCAATACAAGGGTCTGGGTTCGAGCCCCAATGCTGCCAACGTGTTGTGCCTTGAGTAAGGCGCTTACTCAATTACTCCTCTCCACCCAGGTGTATAAATGGGTACCAGGCATTATTCAATGCTGGGAAAGTAACAGACTCGCTGGCGGGAGGAGTGGCGAACCCCCACAGCACAATAATACGGAGGAAAGTCTGGCCCAAACGCTTAGGAAAGAGAGGACGGGCCACTCCGCGCACGAGCTTACTCGGCACGACGACTTACTTGACAAATGAAAATTTGTCACTAATGCGTAACATGTAAAAAACAATATTTATGCAAATAGTATTTTTATTTGTTAATTCCAGGATTGAGTTGCACAAAGTGAAGTGGGCTGCTGTCTTGTTGATGAAGTACACAAGATCAAGGTTAAGAGATATTATTTTTATATTTATTTTATTAAAACTTCTTTTGCCTGGGTAACAAAACTCAGTGTAAACACTGTTGCCAGGTTTGCGGTCCAGGAAGTCAAATGTAATACATCAAAAATAATACAATACATAAAACTTATAGAAAAGTCATACAAATATTCACATGGTTAAGAAAAACATAATATATGAAAAACTATAAGATTAAAAGCTAGACCAGCTAGGCAAGATATTAAAATACAAAATTTGTAAAACTACATCAACAAAAAAATTACTATTCAATACAAATGGATAAAGGGGACTATGGTATGGGCTGTGTTTGAAGTGCCTGCTTTTGGTAAATTTGTAAGAGTTGTGTGAGATCAGTGATGCTGTATGGGATTGAGACCATGGTGTTGAGCGAAAATGAGATGGGGATTTTGAGGAGGACAGGATGAGAGCAATGATGGAACAATGTGTGGTGTGAAGTTGAGGGATAGGAAGAGGACTGAGGACTTGATGCAGAGTTGGGTTTGGAAGAAGTGGTTGACCGGTTGGCAAAGGCAAATTGTTGTACATTGGTATGGGCACATTGCTGAGGAAGGTTGACGAGTGTGTTTTAAGAAGGGCTTTTGATTTCGAGGTGTGTGGTTTGAGGAGGAGGAGATGACCAAGATGACATGGAAGAAGCAAGTCGAAGAGGAGAGCAGGAAGGTTGGGTTGAGGATGGAGAATGCATTGAATCGGCGACTTAGTAGAAGGAGGGATTAAGGGCAATTGCTACGAGTGTGAGGTTAATCCGGCCACCCCTGTCTACGGGGACCAAAACCGATTGAAAAACTTTTGGATTTACTACTACTACCAGCGGTGTAGATATTATAAAGCATGACAACCTGTGTGTAATCCATAAGATATGCATAGACCTCAAATCATTAGAAACGATGCGCCATATTGCAATAATCGCAAACGAGTGTTACCCAATCAGCTGCTTGTGTTAACACGGCATATGATGACGTGGCACAGATCATGCCACATGTGCAACTCTTGTCATTTGAAAGTGATATCACCAAAATTTCATTGGTTGAGTCTATTGACATTGGATCGCCAAGCACTGATTGACTGTTGGTAACTCTATGGGGCTTGATGTGCATGATTTCTGAATATTTCTACAAGGTATTTGAAAAGGTCTACAGCAGCAATTCAGAAAGTTTGCCTATTTTAGTAAGAGCATTCATTGTCAATTGTACAAAATATATTCACATCATTCAATATTGAAGATGCAAATGTGTTTAAAAAAATTCATGAAATGATTCACAGCTCTGTTGTGTTGTGTGTGTGTGTGTTATGTGCAAGTACAAAGTTACATTGTGGGCTTATTTTGCATAGTGGGGGTAACCCCACAGTGAAGTGTTTTAAAACGGTCTAAAATGACATTGTGAGCTTAACAAAATATGAAAGGAAAATACCCCTCTATGTTTCTGTATGTTACTATGTATTGTGGTATAAATACCCCCACAAAGACACACACTATTTCAATGGTCCACCAATCCCAAATGCATGCTATACTAAAGTCACATTCCCACAATGCATTGATATAACGAATTTTAACCCCACAATGCACAACCACAAATACACCCACAATGTAGATGTTGTCGGTATGTGTGTGTTTGTGTGTGTGTGTTTTCTCACTATCCCTGATTAACATCTCTGCAGCAGCTGATATTAATAAACATTTGTGAATATTTAGATACAAATTGTTCTTATGTTCTAGGCTCCGGATTCATTGATTACTCAGGCTTTGAAGGAAGTGAATACATTAAGACGGTATGGTCTGACTGGAACAGCATTACAAAATGAGATGACTGAGTTATGGTGTGTTCTGGATTGGTAAGTTGTCTCACTTAATTTTCTCTTAAGCTTTAAGATTTTGGTTACTTAGCTTACATAAAGGCAGGCGTGGCGTGGACATTGTTACTTGCAGACTTAAAGAAGATACATTATACAATGATAAACTTTGGTATATCACACATTTTACTGAGGAAAGATGCTATTGCAAGCATTGGAAGTCAGCAGCTAGGCTAGTACAGTTAAAATGCCATGATGTAACTATTTGGATTGGTGAGGTGTCGTGTCTAGGCACTCCAAGATTTCCACTTCATTACTGTTTAGACTAGTTGGTTAAACATTATTTACTGACTCTGTATTTCAAAAGAATATGCTGTAGTAGGCCTGTGGTGTCTTTTGCCTTTACTTAAAGAGACATGGGGACATATTCCAGAAAAAGCGCCCCCAATTTTGTTAAAACCCTGGTTTTTTGCATATTGGAATGCTTACAAATGTTTAGGTCACACTTAGTGAATAAGCCAAATAATGCCGTCTTCATGTAATAGATGATGATTTAGTAATTTCTGTTTGTGCAGACAGAAATTCAAAGCATGGTTTTCTTTTTGTACATTTTTGTCCAAAAAACCTTTTAAAACGTTCTCAGTAGGTGGTCACGACCGATCCAGTGGCAATTTGAGAGAAATTTGTATCCTTAAAATATCTCCTCCTGTCACTTAATGTGAATTTGAAAGTAAATTGCAAATGTGTTAACAAGTACTGTACTTTAAAGAAAAAGTGTATGCAACTCTAAATTCTCCTTCATGATTGTGTGTTTTTCTTTGCAGGGCTAAAACAACCAGTTGCTAGGGCCACTGCAACAATTCAAGAATGAATTTGCATCTGTGATCAACAAGGGACGAGATTTGATGCAAGCAAAAGGGAGCTGGCAGAGGGAAGACAAGTATGATATCAAGTTATACATGTTAAACCTTGCAGCAATGTGTAAGGTGAACCAAATAGAAACTACCAATTTTTTTGTTGCAGCAGCAGATTCTTTCTCTGTGTGTGTGTGTGTTTCTGTCTGTGTGTGTGTGTGTGTGTGTGTGTGTGTGTGTGTGTTTCTGTCAGGGTGTGTGTGTGTGTGTTTGTTCATTTTGGTTAGGTTTACCTGGTTAGGTTGACTAACAAGGTGAACTTCTACCAGATCCCATGTCCAAATTTGATAAAACTTGGTATGTGGGTAGTGTTGGGATGCAAGTCATACCCATACCCTGTGTCATCATTATTTGTGCATATTAATAAGCTCATTAGCATATATATTCTGATTTGCTCATTACTAAAATGGTGAACCCTGCCATAATCCCATGTCCAAATTTGATTGACTTTGGTAGTTGGATTATGGTGGCATACAGTAAATTAACACATGCATTCTGCGGTCATATCAATGAGTTCATATGCAAATTTGCTCCCCACCAGGAGGATCTGGCAAATTTACTTGCAAATTTTTTTTAAAATCTGATTCATTAATGGGGCTCTTAGGCTGAGTTTGCACCTCATCAGGCTCCATTTTGAGATGATTCTTGGTGTGCCACCATGTGAACTGTCACAAAATGCACTGTTTAATTTTTTACCTGAATGTAGCAGGAGCTCTATGGTAACCTGCTAGTAAGAACAACAATTGTTGATTACAGGCTGCCAAAAGTACTGTAACAAAGTTTATTTTCACTTCATGAAACAAATTTCTGACTTGTTGAAAAGTATACACCTTGTTGTGTAATCGTAAAGTTGACATGGCAAAAGGAATCTGATGGTAAAGGCTAATCACTGGCCAGCAGCCGGATGAGAGAACACCCAATGTAATACATATGAAATACAATAATCTTTTACTTGGTAATTATTTGAGTTGCTTTCTAAATTCATTTCATAAATATGAGCAGTACTAGGCACGGGAGCCTCAGCACTTGTATAGGATCGAGTGACTCGGTTCGATCCCCGAAAGGCAGGTTATTCTTGGGTCGTACTCAAATAGTTCCTACAAGGTCGGAAATTACAGATCAGCAGGATTTTCAAAAAATGTAGTGTATTTATGGAATTTTGTCCTTCTCCTACCCATTGCGTTAGAATATGCAGGTATTATCTATACTAATAATATTTATTTGAGGTACTAATTAAAGCATGAGTCAAAATAAGTAAACTCAGGAAAAAAAAAAAATGGGCTACACAGCCCAAACACAAATGATGTGGATTTCTTTCCTGTGCAAAATCAAGATATACAATGCATACACAAATATAGCAAAATACATTGGCATATGAATAAGCAAGCGGATAAACATCAGTTAATAAAAATGCTGCTACAGATAACTGTGATTGATAGAAAAGATCAGCATTACGGATATCACGAAGTTTCCCATAGTCTAGGAAAGGCAACAATACAATGAGAAAAGATTAGTCCGCACCCGTGCAGATCTATTTCTATTCATAACACTTCTACGAAAGAATCGTGAAAGAGTTTGGACCCATGCCTGTTGATAAAGGAGCAAAATTGCAGCCTTTGAAACGAAACAATCATCAACTTTCATAAGGCCAAATTTCAGACAACCTATCAAGATACTTGATATTTGAACCTCTAATGTTTCCTTTGTTCAAGATCCTTACTTTGTATGGTTTTTGCCTCCTCCTTCAGGTTAAAATGATCATGTTGAGAATTTTGTTTCTTCTGTTTACTTGTTTTGTAACTCTCTGTTCCGCGCCTCGGAATAGGGTGCCTAGATTATTTCATTATTATTATACGACATGTTGACCATGATCAACCAAGACCTTTTCCTTTACATTAGCACACAAGTTATTTTCCTTTGAAATTTCTCAAGCCTTTGAATATAGGAAATTTAAATGGAGCCCAGACAACATCACAGTAACCAAGATAGGAAGGACACGAGCTTTGTACAAGTGGCACTAAAGCAGAGAAGTGCATATTCGTAGTACATCTGATGATTTAAAACCAACAAGACGTGAGATTTTTATTGCACGTGGAGTCAACGTGTGAAGAGAAAGGCCAAGCTTGGGAGAAAACGTTAATGCCAAGAATTTAAAATCATCAAAGGACTGTAGCGTTTCTCCACCAAAAGAGTAATACAATTGAGCAAACATCTTAGATCTAGAAAATGCATAACAGCACACTTGAGAGGCTTTAAGTGGAAAGCTTGTTCTTGATTCTCCAAGACTACAGTTTATCAAGACATTTTGAAGATCTGGACAGATCATGAGATTCCGATAGGTCTCTAGGTTCATCAATGTATGATGTCAGCAAATGAAATATTGGAGAAAGAACAGGACAAATGGTGATATCAGAAACAAATAAAAAGGAAGAGAAAGGGACCCAAGCACTTACCCCTTGTGGAACTCCAGAATTGACAATAGTCCAATCAGAGAATTCACCTTTGTAAATCACCCTCTGCTGCCTTTCCATGAGAAACTTCTGAATCCAGTAAAGAAGTGATCCTCTAATACCACAAGCATAATGAAGTTCTTAAGTAAGATATATGGTGGTCCACTTTATCAAAAGTAGAGCTAAAATCAAGAAAAACAAGTGTCAACCAGGCGACAGTCACGCCCATCAAGAGCTTCACCAATAATATGAAAGGAATTTTAGAAAAACAATTGTTCACAATTTCTGCTTTGTCTAAAGCCAAATGTTGTCTCAAGGATATTATTCTCCTCAATATATGACATTAATCGAAGTACAACAAAGTTTATCCCAAGATTTTAACCACAAGACAGATCGCAAAGGGACAAGGATGGTAACTGAGGGAGAATCTTTTGGTTTGCCAGAACCTGTATTAAATAGGAACAAAAACATTAGCTAATTTACAAGACTTTGGAATATCACCTTTAGAATAAGCAGGCATTGAATAAGTCACCAAAAGAAGAAGAGGGAAAGTTCAACACTACATGATTTTAAGGAACACAGGTTAAGATTTCCATCGGACTCGGAGGATTTAAATGGTTCTATAGGTCTTTGAGAATATTGAGCACTTCTTCAACGTAAATGGGAGACAATAACAAAGGAAACCACCATGTGTGAGGGGAGAATCTGACAAGGAGGAAGAAAGCAGTCAAAGGGATTATAAGCATCACCAAAGTAAGAGGAAAAATTGCTTGATTTTAAAAGCATTTGCAGTATCTTTACTATCCGCGATATCATGATATCACCTTGAACGAACTGAGGAGAGTTCTTTACGAGCAGCTTAAATATAGGCCCAGAATGAATTCTTAGGATGTTTAGAGCCTGATGAGAAGAAACATGATAAGCATAATCACACTGACTTTACAAACAACAGATTTCAGTTTGTTACTTACAACCCTTTTAAATGATCTCCAACACTTCGGACTTGCTTTGTTTGGCCTCTTTTGTACAGATCTTTTTTACGTGTACACAATTTGCGGATATCTCTGGTAACCCATGGGCACTGAGGGGAACAGTTCTAACTTTTTTTTAGGAAAAAAATGTTAATAGCATGATTAAGAATACTTTCAGCATTATTCACATCTCTCATCAATATCATTGCTTTTACACACCGACACGCTTAAATATTTACTAAGAGAGACTACCATGAATCAAAATAATGCTATACCTAAAACAATAAACTCCTTGTGATATAGAATTAGGTGATTGTTTACAATCCTGCGGGGCATCATGATCACAACCAATTCTGTTAAGGATGACTCACAAGAGTGCACCACAAAGATAGTTCAGATGCAAAAAACCAAACCAGGAAAGGAAATTGTCATCCCATGTAAGTTACATAAGTAGGATTCATTCAGACCCCACTTGTGTATGCAATGGGTGTTTGGTTGTTCATGGTTCAGAGAGGTCATGTAAAACTGTTTGATTCCGTTTATCAGACAAGTCCTTCCATGAGCACATAAAAAAAGTTCCAGACCTCTACCTTATCGAAAAGAGGGGACCATCCCGGGTCTGTTACCAGCACTCATAGCTCTAGGTACCAGAGTCACTTCCAACCAACACATAGGCCAGTGTGGAAGGGTAGCCTTAATCCAGCATGGGAACATGTTGAGGCTTCGTCTAACAGTGGACGGACATAGCTGATTGTTAGGGTGTTCATGCCCCCCTTTTGTCAACCAAATTTAATTAAGCTAATCTAAAATGTACCAACTGTAGAAATAATAAGATTCCCAAAATGTAAAGTGCATTCCGAGTTTGTCTTCTGGGTCCTCGTGAACATGAAGTCCATAGGATGTGTTGTTGTTTTTTTGACAAACACAAAAAAATGATGTATCATATCTGTGCCTTTGGCCAAATATTCTCCAAGAGGTGCATTTTGAGGGTTAGGTAAACTATTTTAAAAAAAATACCAAATAAGAGTAATCCTCAATGGCAGAAAAATATTTTACCAAATTTCATTTCAGGGAGGCAAGGCAATACCCAGAATAACCAAAACATGGACCTTAGAGCGTGATTTAAAAATGACAATCGCATGCTAATCACCTACATCTCCTAGGACGTTCCCATTCAAGCCTGACGTAATTGCCTTTTCATTTCTACGCTCGATTAGCATATATCCACATACCCACTGGAAGTTTTGACGGCCCCCGAGTGCGCATGCGACAGGTCAATGATATTAGCAACACTGACTTCGTCATTTTGCTATGCTCTAGGCAAAAGTTTGTGCTCTTATTGGGCCTTGAGAGTTTGCAATTTTTAGCGGTTTTATAGCTTTTACTCACCTATATACCATAACTACGTGTTCTATGCATTTCTCAACCAGTCTGGTTAGGTTGCTAATTTAGCCCATCCAGTTGGTTGCAAAAATGGTTCTGGATTGTGGGATCAGTGTGGACTTCCGCGGGAAAGTGGCGGCAGTTAGTTCACATGTGTGTTACAAGCGTCTACCTCGGGTAGACCCTTTCGAGTAATTCCCACATTCATCTAGCCTTGAGTTGGGGAGCTTATTGTGCTAGATGGTTCCCAGAGTATTTTTTCTCGCTGGTTTGCCGGCTTACTTTGTGTTTTCGCGGTCAACTTTCTCCCGCTATTCTACCGGTAAGGTAACGGTTAAGCGCCATAAAAAGGTTATAGTCAGCCATCTGGGCCGAAAGTTCATGACTCGACTTTCGCGGCATGGTACGCCGTCCTGCTCTTGTGCACAGGGGGGTAGTGGTTGAGCCCCACAGTTTGCCTCTGGACTAAGGGTCTGCGGTCAGTTTATTGGTCTTCCCAGCTCCGGGGGGGGCG